>KK116631.1:144525-178743 GCA_000611955.2 Stegodyphus mimosarum | reverse complement strand
AAATTCCGCTGAAAAGGTGTTAAGCTCACCTTTCTAAATAAATTCGTATTTAATCGATTTATTGAAATACGAAATTTATTTTAAGTTCGTAAAATAGCTAAGTGTCTACGCTTCACGACGATGTAAAAATGAAATGTATAGAGTGAAATCTCGCTTTCCTGTAGCCCATTATGTCTCAAAATGACGCGATTTGGTCACAAAACATAAAATTAAAAAAATTCGAATTCGAATTTCGAAAACCTCGCTTCGAGGTGCACTGGCTCTTGTGTAGATACACCTATGTACCAAATTTCGTGGCCCTGGGTCTATTAGCTTACTCGCAATAAAAAAAGACGCACGCACACACACACAGACTCTTTGTTTTATTATATGTAGAGATTATGTTATTGAGTTTTTTACTTACTTTTGTAAGACTCCTAGCATATTTTGTGGAGTTTTGCATTTATTTTCTTTAAAAAAAGTTAGTATAATGTACTATTTGAATGTTAAGAAATATCTCAACTTCAGGCACACAGCCAGATTTATAAGCTTAATCATGCAAATTAATGAGGTACATTCCGGTGACGTCAGAGGTCACATGATGTAAGAACAGCTAATGTAAACAAACAAGCTTTTGCTGTGGTAGATGTGGTGAAAATTCGGATATTCGGCAACAGTATATTCCAACAAGCCACCAGAATATGAGATGGTATTGACAGTTTAAGAATAATACTTGCCTATATAAAGGCAACAACTTTAGATGGCCAAGCATTTCTAAAGAAACAGTTACAATACATGTTGAGAGAATTGGAATACTCATTTCTATGTACATGATAAAGCCAAAACACACATTGAACATTTATAGTTTTATCAGTAAAATTTTAGAGCTTTCTACTTGATTTCATATAGTATTAATTAACTTTATTTTTTAAATAATTTCCAGTACTTTTTTGAAATCACATGAATCGTTTGCAATAATAATTCTGTACACTGCAAAACGAAATGCATAAAATAATGTTCATGTATGTTGTTGTTCTACACTGAAAAGAAAAATATAATTACTATTATAATTTTAAGTCACAATTTTATCAGCCTGACAAGCACAAGATGGTTTTCAAAATGGTAGACTCAAATGTCTGGAACATTATAAATACAGTTGCCCTAAAACTATGTGACGATAGTGATATTAATATTATACACAGTTCAAAATTAATACATAATTTTGTACCACTTGAAACGTAATTGTTCATAACTGACTCTTAATCTACAGATAGCATAAACTTCAGATTAACATGTATTTTTTATATTACAGTATAAATGTCAAAAAGAAAATTGTATGGATTTGCCCAATTGAGTTCGCTGTAATTCTAGCTGTGAAATTAATAAATTTTTGGTCATAGATATTTCTTTATTTTATAGTAAAACGCGATAAAATATACTGCATTTATGCGTATTGATTAAAACTTGATTATAACAGTCACATTATTAAAACACAACGTGATGAAATTAATAAAACATTTAGTGGTGTATCATGTTCTATGGCACTGTAATTAATAAGAGAAAATTGGCTTGGTGTTAATGTTTGTGCAATTAAGCAGATCTTGCATGAATTCAACTACTTCAATAATTTAGAACAAGTATTCATGAACTATTAACAAATATTTACATTGTACAGTCTGGAAAACATTATTCAAGGTCTCGGGAATATTTTTCAACTATTGATATGCACTTAACATTCCTAATAAAGTAAAAGATGAATATTGGTAAGTATTGTGAATAAAAGAAAATTTATGAATCTAACCTCATTTTCTGCAGAAATTTACACAGACGTTTTATAATTAATTGTTTTCTTACCACTTAGATTGTTGTTCTTACCACGTGACCACTTTTCCCCTCTTCTTCTCTTGCGGAATGTATCTCAATGCGACAAAAATATTTATAAAACAATTTTCCAGGACGAATTAGCATTTTATGCATACTTTAATAGCGCAGATGTAATTCAATTCAAATTTAATTATTTTAACATGAATTTGTTGCAAATATAGTATTACAAAGACGTCAAGATTTTAATTATTTGTAGTGCGAGTTTATATTTTCTCATTTCCATTAAAAACTAACATGAATTACACACACACTCTGATATAAATATATCTAAAGACCTGGAGATATAAATTTTATTGGCTTTTATTAGTACTCATCAAAAAATAAATAAGATCAATTATAATTTTTTCTGCAATAAGAATAGTGTTTTTCCACAGTTGAAAATCAATAAAAAAAAAAAACGATTGGCAGATGTGAAAGTTTTCTTTAAGGCTACATGATTTATCTAAATTCAAACATCATCAAGTAAGTGTCCGGCTTTAGAAATAAATAAAAGAGGTTTATTATTATTTACATGCAAGCAGATGTATTTGTATTTATGGGTCGAAGAAAAATTTAACAAAAAAAAAAGGACAGTAAGTTGTCATTATTTATTCTCAAATTTTGTCCTACTTGGAAAATTTTATATAAAAAGCTAAGAATGTTTACGTAATTTCTTTCAGTTTAAAATAAATCAAAATATTTTATTATTAGTTGAACATTAACTATTTTAAATAAATATCGGTCTAAATACTTTATATTTATCTGTCAATATATTTGAATTACAAAATGTGACCAACACAAATGTGTCTCAAGTACTAAGTTTTAGATATTAGATAGAAAATAAATATAAATTTGAATGTTTTTCCTTTGCGATGCTATTACTATTATTTACGCATGTTTTCAAAAATACAGAGGCTGTTCGCTTATTTTTTAAACGATTTTGGTAAGCAGCAATAAAAAATCGTTTGCTGCAAAAGAGGTAATTGCAATTGTACTATGTTTTCAAAAATCAAAATTATCGTCTGTGGCTTGAAAGTTTTGTTTTTATTCGAAATGGCGAATTTAACAAAGCAGTGGTTCGAAGGCTACATTGACGCTCTTTCCAAAGAGAAATATGCATACTCCGTTATCCAAAAACGATGTGAGAGTCATGGTTTTGTGATATCTAAAGCGTCGATAGGTAATATCATCAACAAAAAAGGAAACCAACGTCAAATTGGAGCCTCAAGTGGGACAAAATTTCCAAACAAGTATCCAAGGAAAAAAGGGACATCTTCGACTATTGCAAAGGTACGTTGTTTAATGTTAAAGAAAAATCCCCCTAGTCAAAGGACAGTTGCAAAATCATTAAAATGCTCGGTGTCCACTGTAAACAAAATGATAAACCTTGATTTAAATCTTAAGAAAGCGAAAAAACGCAATGTCCATCGTCTTCTTCCAAAGCATATTGCTCAACGCAGGACACGCTACAGAATTCTATATGAGAAACACTTATCCGAAGAAAAATGGAAAACAGTTGTCACAATAGATGAAGCATGGGTGTATTTAAATGATTGTAACAAAAAAGAGCCATTTATTATCATAAAAGGGGAGAAAAAAATCAAGTATATGGTTCAAAGAATCGAAAGAAAGTTTTTCTAAGGGATTCATGATTGTTGCTGGTTTTTCTTATAATGGCAAGTTAAAAACAAAGAGAGTGCAAAAAAAATGTCAAGATTAACTCCAAATACTATCAGGAACATATTTTATCGCCAATTTTTCTGAATGAAACACCATCGCTTTACCCACAGTGCCATCCATCTGTGAGACTCCATCAGGACAAAGCTAGCAGTCACACATCAAAATCCACCATAAATTTCCTAAAAGAAATGGAATAAAAAACTGGTATCAAGGCTATACCCTTCACTGATATCCCTACTAAATCTCCCGATGTGTCACCTATGGATTTTTGTGCTATTCCGACTTTTAAAAACTGCATTATCCAAACGTTGTCCCAAAACCCTAACCCAAACCTTTCCTTCTCTGGAAAGCTGTTCGGGAGGAATGGGATAAAATACCTCTTCTGACACTTCAAAAGGCATTATTATCCTGGAAATTGCGGTGTCGAAAGATAGTTCAGAATAAGGGATGTCAAATAGAACATTTAAAATACAAGAATTTTATGTAATTTAGTTTTGTGAATACAATATACATCGTCTAAAAAATGTGCTAACAGCCTCTGTATTTAATTAGCCAAATTTAAAGTTAGAAATGTTTACTTTAGTTAAAATAAAATTCTGGCCCAAGAGCTGTTTTCATATCACGCGGACATGAGTTTGAGATCATTGCTATATAGGGCTACTTTTTGTGATTTGACGCATGGCTGAATCTCAGCTAGAAAACTCTACTATTTATGCGCTATCTGTTTTATCACTTCAGTCAAATTCGTGCTAGTACTAGAAATAACTATATCTCGCAATTTACTTGGAGAGCAAAATATACAACAGACCTTCAGCAGCTCGGAAAGAAGCTTCATACTGGAATAAGATTTCTTCAATGACGTGAATATTTATAGGTTGTATCTATCCGGTTCAGAATGCTCTAAATAGTATATTAGAAGCTAAAAAATAAGCAATTTAATGTGTCATTATAAAACATTGCTCAAAATATTTGCTTTTTTTTTTAAACATCTTCTGTACTATGTTTAGTTATTATTAATTTACTAACTTTTATTTATTTTTTATATTTATTATTAGTTTTTTTATTTCATTTCATCATCGTTATGGTATATTATTTAAATTTAATTAATTAAGTATCTATTTATTATTATATTTATTTATCTATCTACATTTAACTGTAAATTTGATATACTTATTTTTATTCCTCATTTCTGATGGTGTTCCATAATACCCCAAAATTTATAGTTTCAGAAATTATAGCCTGCCTGAAATATCCATTAAATTAATGTATTCGTTATTTTTATCAATCTGCTATTTGAAAATCAAAAAGTATCAACAACTTTTATTCTATATTGTTATTTAAAGAGCATTGCTCATTTCGTAATTTTTTCTGGCTTGCTTAGGCTTAAAACGAGTGTCTGCTTATTGATGAATTTCAGAACTTATTTTCAGTTATATTTAACTTATTAAAACTGATAACCGTACGATACTGGACGAGCAATCTTAATTTTTTAGTAATTTACGAAAAAAAATTAAACTCAAAGCGTAGCACATCCTATCAATTTTCTTGTGCCAAAGTAGCATTTAAAAATCATTGCGCAAGCGTTTTTGCCAATGATAAGTTTCAAGGTGTCAATTAAACTCACTAGATGGCGCAGTTTGTTACGCAGTTCTTAACTCTGACTTTAAATCGATCGCATCCTAGTAACGTAAGGTTTTTGACCCGGAATTTTTCAACCGTAAATTCACCATTATTGAACCAATGACCACTGCAAAACTGTTAATCCTATGTTATACGCTGAAAAGGGAGAAAATGCAGCAAAAGTGGGTAAAAAAAAATGGTTGAAAATGCAAGCCCTTTTTCTTTCTTCTCTCACTTTTTATTTCATCTTACTTTAAAATAATTTCATTCGTTTAATGGAGTGCAATAATGATATGTAAGGATGTCAGATTTAAGCAATAAGGAATATTTTAGATGTTATTTAAATCATATTGTACAAAAACAATTGCACCATTTAATCTATTCATACTTTTATCCAACTGTGTTATTATTTTCTTAATAAATTATTTACATATGAACAATAATATGCAGATAGCTAAGGTTTTAAATTCATTCAAATTGCTAAGGTTTTAAAATAGATGCATTTTTTTTTTATCTTTCTTGATATTATATCACCATGTAAGCATATAAGCAAACATTCTGAAGTTCAGCCTGTAAGGTTTATTTTAGTTGGTACATCATTGCTTATATTAAAATCAGTCCTGTATTTTTATTATTTCCTGTACTCCACCAGACAAATTAAATAAAAGCAATTTTAAATAAGAGTCAGAATCTCAGTTAGGCAGCGAATATTGCAGCTGGAACCACTCATCGGAAAGTTTCTATGCTGTTGTCTAACCTGAATGAAGTTTTTATATCAGTTCCAGCATTTATGACTTAATACAAGTGTAATGAATTTGACTTAACTAAGTAAACGCAAGTTAACCCAACGGCTAACACAGATACAGAATTAGCTCTGACCTAAGTTGGCGTGACAAGCCTAACGGCGAGAATAACGCAACACCGCAGAATACTACTCTCAAAAGAATCAAATTAGCAACGGCAAAACACGCTCTGTTTCTACCCTCTAAAACTCTCCTTTAAATACTATCTCCTTTCTACCTCATTTGAATATCAGTGATCTAGTAATTTACATTCTGGCAGGAAAATGGGAAACGAGCAGCCCAGGAAAGCAAATTAACACAAAATAATTAATTAAAGAAACTAAATGAAATCTTACAAACAAAATATGGAAAGAATACCCAGCAATAATTCGCTGCAGCCCGCTGAATTTTTTCACATAATGAGTTTTATTTTAAATTTAAAAAAATTGTGTAATAATTCAAAAGCAATATACACGTTCCAAATCGACCATACTTCTAATACAACAGCCAAACCAAAAGGCACAAAATATTACAACGTCTTTGAAAACACAGAACAATGTTTCGATATAAACTGACTAAAATATTCTCTATCATATTTAAACTTAATTTACATTCTGGTGAACGCCCACGGAATAAACTGAAGGCTAGATAAAATTATCATAAAACAGCAGGCGATTTTAAACGCAATTTGACACAGTATAATAGCTTTGATTGCTGTTTTGAAGAAAATGTTATATAGAATTTTATTTGTGTATGTAAATGCTGTTTTAATAATCTGATTCATTTTGCATTGCCAGATGCAAATGATTCCATAACTAAGGCGACTGTTTTCGAATTCTTTACTGAGATTACATATTCGTTCGGAATAAAATTGTATTCAATATACGTGGACCTTCATAAATTCACGATAGTTATTCCCCATAAATTTGATTGACAAGTAATTATCTCGTCATTTAGTCTTTTATAATCAAAACTCTAGAAATAAAATGCTGCAGAAATGAAGGCTTTGATACGGACAAAATATTACCCGATACATTTTCCTTAACTTTCAGGTACAAAACAAACATTTCTCCTGTTTAATGTAAAAATATGCTATTGTTATCCTAAAACATTTGAAACAGAATTCTGTTTAACATGCAATAAAAGACACAGCCAAATAAAACTAAAAATCTAATTTTTTTTTAACTTTCTAAAATAATTCTTCTCCAAATGGCAAAAGTTTCGCTAGAAAGAATTTCTTACTGAAAAAAAGCTTTTAAATGCGAAGTTGTGACAGAAATTTTGAAACTCTTGTTTGAAAAACTGACATCCGGTCAGAAAGGTTTGGCAGGAGGCAAACACATCATTTCGTATAAAAGCTCTGAAGACTAAAATAGAAAAACGTATTTTCTCAATAAATAAAATGTCAACTGATTTTTATCACAATAAATGTTGCCATAGAATGTTACTATATTTCAATCTTTTTTCCTTATGTAGTATAAGATATGACCAATACCTTAATGTAAAAAGCATTAAGAGATGGTTATTGCCAAAGTCAACAATTTTGTGATTATTCATGGAACAGAAAGCAAAGTAAGTGTATCAACTTTTGCTTAATTTGATAAGCATTGCATCTAGGTTTTCCTCAAATGTAAATAGTTTCAGTAACTAAGAAATCATGATCCGCAGCCTCAAGTATTGAAATTTACGCTGATATGCCGTTAATTTAAATTGTAATAAATATTATTGTTCTGAAATATTTTAATGCAGCTCCTTGTTAATTCCTGTTCTGAAAAACTTTCATGGATGCCATATTAATAGACTAATGCAGGGGTCTCATACTCAAATTGCATGCAAGCTGAATACACGATCTGAAAACAGATGACCTGTCACATTTTTACGTCCTTGCACGAAGTAAAGGAAGGCATTTGCGAAAAATTTTGGGTATCATATTTCAACAAAAATATCCATTTTGACAGCTCTCAACATTGCTGCCACCAAAGCTGTATGTAAGTACAGCGTCGGCACTCCCATACTATAACATGACGCCAAATTGCAGCGCCAATCCACTGCAGTGGTGGCGATGTAAACTAAATCTCTTCCCCTCCTCCTCTCCCCTGCAGTGACGTCATGGAGGTTGGAAGTAAGATGGCGGGGCCGCAATGAGTTTTGACACTATTGGATGTAAATATTTTGCAATTGCGTCGTAATTATATATATAAATGTATATATTTTCTATTTGTACAGTATTTCAGAGTCCTAAGTATACGAAAAGAATACATTTTTAAGCAAAGTTTATTGTTATTAACATTAAAATTATGCATTATTTCTTCTCCACTTACAGAGCTTCTACCTAAAATACTTACTCAAATATGACATGATTTTTTTAGCTTCTGAGGCATCTTTTCAATGAAAAAAATCTAAGTCAATTTGTAATTAATGCTCAATTCGGTTCATTTCAAATTAGCGCTCTTTTTATTTTAATAGTGAAATACATTAAATAGTACATGACTTTCTCTGAATCTTTCTGAAAGGGAATAAAAAAAAAAGATTTTTTAAAATATTATTTAAAACTTGTACCTGCATTATTATAAAATATAGGGGAATAATTCTTTTAATTATCAGATTTTTTTACCTTTAATGTCAACAATACATATCCTAAAACTGTTCTTTATCACTTCCTTAAGTACGCATCGTCTCAAGGAAACGTGTAGAAATGTATTCCATCAGATTTCGACGAAATCTTACTCTTGCAATCCTTAATCCGCAGTATCGATTCGCCATTAGAGAAAATTTAAAAAAAAATGGTTCTGAAAAGAGCCTTTTGTAATTAAAAAGTACAACATTAATAAGTTATAAATAACACAATCAAAGCACGATAGAAGCTAACAAGATTAAGGTAGAATCAAACAACCAACCAAATCAAAACAACCAATGACTGAAAAGAAAAGGAGCATGCGCAGTTTTACTGATTGTGTTTCCACATCGCCACCGCTACGAGCGCTGCGGTCGTTTCGAAGCGCAATTTGTCCCATTGAAGTGTCGACGCTGTACTTACATACAGCTTTGGCTGCCACAACATTGATAACTGGATAGAATATTGTTTTGAAATCTGACAAAATGAAGCTTACTTTTAGGTTCAGTTGTTTTGAAGGTTTAGCATGCAAATAAGCTTATGTTATAATCACGACTTTAGTATTTGCTGTCTTTATTTAACTCCATACTTATACTTGAGTTAAGGTTTCTATGCCTTTACTTACTGCATATGCAATAGATGTAGAATTACCAGCGATTATAAATTTAAATAGTACTAAGCCTAAAGCAGCCCGCTATTTGATTATGTTTGAAACTAAGAATTAGTAGGATTAGTAGAATAATGAATTAAATCACGTTGTGCACCAATTTCAGTGCCTTTTTGCCAAGCGGGACCCAAAGTAATTTCAGTTCTGTGAACCGGAAAAGCTGTCTTCCTGCCCCCTACCCGAATTGCTTGTTTTTGACTTCTTCAAGCAGCAGGAAAAAAGAAGTTTTACCTAATGGGTATATTCAACCTTGTGAAATGGTGGGATGACTGCCTAAATGCTCATAGAGATTTTGAATGACTGACATACCAAATCTGTAATTTATAGCCTTCGAACGGAAGATCTTCTTCACTGATCATGACGAAAAAGAAGTGCAGATGACGAAAACGAAAGCTGTGCTCAAGCGTTATAATGAAAGAAAGAATCAAGCTTCTGTCGCCATCTATTTAAAAAAAAATAATCAACTATGAAATAATTTCTTTAAAAGCTGGATTGGAATTGTTAACCAAAACTGAAACAATTTTATGAAGGAGAAACAACTCTAGAAAATCCAATTCGCCAATGGAAGATGTTTTTTGAATAACCTTTACTGCAGAAAATTGGAAAATATGAATTCCTGACCAACAATGATGGGCAACAAAAGACTTACGCATTTCTTTTTTTCTGCCATATGCGTCATGTTCCTTAGCCTGAAATTTTAAGACTTTCTTAGTTTGACCAACGTAAACTAAACCACAGCGGCAAGGAAATATATATATTGTTACGAATTTTATATTTATTTGGCTATTTATTTAGAACTGCAATTAAAATTGCTTTATCTTCCCGTGCAACGCAGACGATTTTTGAAGAGGAAGCTACATCGGAAAAATAAAAATAAAAGAGGGCGTGCATTTAATATTTAATAAATAAATATCTCGTAATTACTGTTGCCATCCAGAAAAATCTAGAAAAATCGAGATTGTTGTAGTGATAATTAAAAAGAATTGAATTGAATTAAAAAGCCGAATTGAAACATCTCATCTCAGTTGTTGTTGTAGTTATAGCTGTTGAAAGCGAACTGCTGTTTGTTTACTTAATGCTGTAGCGATTTCGCTGCGTGATAGAATTACTTTATATGTTTTGAATTGAGTTTTGTTAAACGTTTGAGATATTGTGATATTATGCGAATATTTCTGAAGAAATATTTCAGCATTTCTTGTGGATTTATTTCTTGTGGAAAGAATAAACTTGGTTAACTTTTTAACGACTTGTACCCGTACGAACGCAACAATATGTGTAAGGTTTTAGTTAAACTAACAAAGTTTTATTTTAATTTGCCTTTTTCTATCTGTTCTTATTTCAACTTCCCGTTAGAATAAGAGCGCGTTTCAGCTTTATGCTAATTTGAAGTGGAGCCAAGTTTCTATTTAAACGGTAGGTAGGAACCTCTCAGTGTGAGAGAGCTTTTAGTCTCAGACCACTGCTACTCTGTTCGACGTTCGCCTGACCAGCTAGTATTTAAATTCGAAGCCTTAGCGCTGTTACGCTATTACCTATTGAAGTAATTATAAGTACGTTAGTATTAGTTAAATCTTGCTACGCACCATTTAGCATAGAGGCCAACCTCGCGGTTATAGCTCTGTGAGCAACGACGATTTAATTTCTACTTAACTTGAGTTTAAATTATTTGATTGTTCAGTTTAGACCCAAGTGCGGTAATTACTTTCTGTATCCCTCCCGAGTTGGCAAGTGGGTGTATATAATTGTGGTTTAATAAAAGAGGATTTTAAATCCTTCTGAAGTGCAGTTCTTCTACCACTTAACTACAGTTTTCTAGCACAGAACATAGCTGCATTCAGCTCTCTGTTCAAGATCAGGACTTAAAGTATTTCACGAATATTTTCGCCAAGAGTTATACACCGAACACTCAGTCCTGACATATGTACCCATGAATTCATACCCGGGATGTGTATGTAAGTATGTACTGCGAATACTTAAGAGTCCATTCTGGATATGACCACTATCTTAGGTGCCAAAAATTAATTAGTTGTTCAATCTATTTTCCTTTCCCTTTGCAACAATTCTGCGCTAACTGAATTGGCATTCGTCGAGGAATGAAATGCGTTTCTTTATCCTCCTCTACAGGAATGTAAACCACCTTCTCATGCAATAAAGAACAATGGCAACATAAACAGCCAAGCTTCACAAGAGTGTCAAAGCCGCACCCAGCAGAAAAACGTGATAGTTATCCACCAGTAACCATCTTAGTAAAAGCGTTAGCAAGTCCAGTGATGTAGGAAATGAATACTTAACACATCTTGCACAGTCCCTGAAAAATGCAGTCATCGTGCCTCCAGTATGATGCTTCCTGTATTTAACTGCATGCGTATGATTTAGTATATAAAGCAAGAGTGGTTTAGCAGAACATAGTAGTCGTAAAAACTTGAACGTTATTCTAAATGTGCTGAAATGATAATGTATTCAAAATATAAAATTCACTGTATCTCCGCTTATTATTTATAGTGTCTCATGTTCAACTGGAATTCTGGAGTTGCACGAAATAGTTTTAACAGAAGTAAATGTAACATATATATGTATATTACCCTTCTATGAGTCCTTCGAATTTACGTTACTATGTTAACTTTCTGTTCGAGAAGATCTGTATTTACAAAATACTTTCTCACAAATTATTCTTCTTTTGAACTCGCATACTAAAAGCAAACAGTGCAGATTTCTCGAAAACCAATTTTTGATAAGAGACTTAGACAATATGAATTTTTTTAATAATTTTAAAATTCCGGTTCAGACAACTAATCGTTGATTTACAGTAAAAATATTTTATCAACCCTCAAGACTTGTACATCGAACTGATAGTAATGCACATTCATCTTTCGAAATTGAAATAACATTTTTTTTCCTTCATCACTTCAAATATTGAATAATGTTGTTGATAATGGAGTTTTTCAAGATTTCATTATTAAAAGATTGTTATCAATTATATATCTTAATTGCCTTCATTTCATCTTTTGCAATCCGTCCAGGCCAGATTCGTAATTGCAGTTTAGGAAAAGATGTTCGTATTTTGCCAGAGGAACCATTTTAAATCTAATTAGTTTAAAAAAAGTAAATTTAATCATGAACGGCAGACCAGGCTTTCGAACATTCAGCGCTCTAATCGATTAACAAAACTGGTTTTTTAGCTAAATTAAACTAATAATTCAGAGTGAAATATGTCCTTTTTCAATTATAGCTTGTGAAAATAGCTTAGTTAGGGCCTTAAGAGGCTATCTATATCTCCTCTGCTCAGTCCTGATCGATGAACACTTGTTCATGACGTTGTATCATTACCAGTGCCGTTACTTTTAATAATGCAGTGTTTTTACTTTCTTGTACGAAGTAAAGACACTTAATGTAAACACGAAAAATTTCGAGTATTGTATTTCAACAGAAATATATAATTTTGCGCTAGAGCGGCAAAGTACACTCATGTGCATAAATTAAGGATAATGCAAAATCTGGCAAAGGAAGAGTTAGAAGCAAAACAAATTTGACTTATTTGTAAAGCTTATTTATTAAACAAAAGGTAAAGAGCAAAAAAAGATGCTATATGTTTCATATTATTAAAAAAATTAGCGATTTTTTTCTCCCTGGAGCAAATTACAAAAACACCTATTTACAAAAAACCAATATTACATGGTTGGTATGATTGTTAATACATTGTATGTCTCCTAGACGATGCAATACAGTCCGTACAACGCCTAGGCATGCTGAGTATCAAATTATCGATCTGATCTTGGGGGATATTACACCACTCATAAAGCAATGCTCTCCGAAGTTCGGGTAGACATGTAGGAGGAGGTTGACGGGCTGCAAATCGTCGGCCAAGCATGTCCCACACGTGCTCTACTGGTTTCAAGCTCGGTGAGAATGCTGGCCAGCCCATATGGTGATATCCTCCGATTGAAGGCATTCGCTTACGATGTTTGCACGGTGAGGACGGGCGTTGTCATCCATAAACACAAACTGTGCGAACATGGCGCCCCGAAACAAACGTACATGTTGTTCCAGAACGACGTTCTGATAGATTTGGCTTGCCACGGTTCAAATTTGAACATGCAGGTCAGTTCTAGAACCCAGAATAATTCCACCCCAAACGAACACTCCTGCACCACCGTAACGGTGTCGTTCAATGATGTTTTCTTGGTGGTAACGGGTACCTGGAGCTCTCCATATGAAAGTCCGGCGAGAATCAGACTGTAAGCTAAACCTGGACTCGTCGGAAAACATCACACAAGCTCACTGTTGCGGTGTCCACAATGCATGCTCTCTACTCCAGGCTAACCGCAGGCGACAGTGAGTTGCAGTAAGTGGAATGCATCTGTCAGGTCTACGAGCATATAGACCAAACTGTCCTAAGCGTCTGTACACGGTCTGCCTTGAAATTGTCGTACCAGTGGCTGAAGAGAGCTGACGCGACAGGTCTGAGGCTGTGGTCCGCCTGTTTCTTTTGGCAGTAACTGCCAAATACCGGTCCACATTCGGCGTTGTAACTCTGGGGCGACCTGTGCTTTAACGTCTACTCACATTAAGCCATCATCTTGGAATCGTTGCCAAAGCCTGGAGATGACACTCTGGGCAATTCCAAGTTCGTCTGATACTTCCAGTTGGGTACGCCCGCATTCCAGACGCCTAATAATTCTACCACGTAAAAAATCATCCAAATGCGTCCTTTGTGTCATAACTATTCGGTTATTGCACTGAAATGCTTATAAAGTGCCTGCGAACAATTTTACTTCTTTGCTTGTATTCCTTATATATCACTCTCTTACACTCTCGTCATTGTGACGTACCATCGGTGTCATCTGGTTACTTCCTGAAATTTGCATATGATTCTTGAAGATGTGTGTGGTGATTTTAAAGGTGATATATTTATTTTAGATTTCGATTTCCGTGTGACTCCAAATTATCCTTAATTTATGGACATGAGTGTACATAGCTTATGAAATTATGAGGCTTGTTACCAAATGTAATTACTTCAGTGTTCTTGTTTGCTTAATGTTCAAGTCATTGCTTAATAAATGTTGTTTTCTTCCGTCTTATATTCCTAAATGTTAATGTTCCATAATACAAAATGCCATTTTTTTTTTCGAATAACAAAGCTAATCTAAGCTAGGAATTCGAAACTTTTTTTCATCCTCTTTTAGAGGAATAAATTATTTACTGATTCCTTAACATTTTTCTGCACAATGTGCAGGGTGCAACATACTCAAAATACAAATTATTGCGCATAAATAACTTAGAGATAACAATTAGATTAGAAGCATAAACAAACGTTTTTTGGGGAAAAAATGGTTTTAAAAATGATTTATGTGTATTTTCTATTATTGTTATTTTTAATTTTACAAATATAAACAAATTTTCAGAAATAAAATCACAGACTCTAATCGTACAAAAAGTTAATTATAATCTTGCATTCCACTTTTCTATATTGCACTTATTACATAAAAAATTATACCTTTTAAACTGTATTAAATAATCTTAGTGTAATCTATCCCTTATATTATTTTATACACTTGCTTCCAAAAGTTAAGTACGGAGAGGAAAATGCTAATTTTCGAAAGCCAGTCAGAATTGAATAGGGTGCAATTCGCTGCAGACGTAGATGGAAGTATGCAAATATGTTACGTAACAGACAATCCTGCTTTCATGTCAAGAAATATGCAAAAAAGGCAGTCTTATAAGAAGCCAGCTTTATGAAGGGTTACAGTTGATTAATGATTACAGAAGTTGATTGCAAGTGCTGATAAAAGGTGTTTAAAGCTTTCGTACAATTTGTTTTCAAGACATACGTGTTTTTTTGACTTCCAGAAGACGAATGAAAGATTCTAACCGTTGGCGTGCTGTGGGACGCATTGAAGCAGGACAGTCGATCCCAGATGTTGCTCTTTTCTTCGGCGTTCATCATTCTGTAATTTTACGTTTATGGAAACAATTCCAAACCACACAGACAGTTGTCTGTCGTAGCCGGTCGCCCAAGGTTTACAACTCCCGCGGAAGACCGATATATTGACATTGTAGCCAAGCGGAATCGCACAGCGACCTCCACAAGTGTGACATCTATGGTTACAGCGTCCACTGGTAAGGCGATATCTGCAGCTACTGTACGCCGAAGATTACATATGAGTGGACCGTACGCCCGGGTCCCTCGAATTTGTGTTCCTCTATCTGTCCAATCAAGAGGGGCACGATTACAGTGGTGCCGGGAACATGTCAATTGGAATGTGTCTGATTGGGGCAATGTCATGTTTACTGATGAGTCAAGATCTGATCTGGAGCCAGATGACAAGCGTATAAGGATATGGCTTGAACAACGAACACGCAATCAGTCCCAAAATATTACCGAACATCACGCATTCCGAGACGGAAGCATTATGGTGTGGGCTGGGATTTCATTAGGATACCGCACCGACCTGCACATCTTTAACGGGGTTCTTTGACTGCTCTCCGGTATCGAGATGAAGTCCTAGAAGCCATTGTGAGACTGTACGCTGCAGCAGTTGGCTCTACTTATTTTTTAATGGACGATAACGCACGTCCCCATAGAGCTGACTTCGTCGATGACTACCTGGAGAGTTAAGTTATTGCGCGTATGGCGTGGCCAGCATATTCGCCCAACCTTAACCCCACTGAAAATCTTTGGGATGCTCTCGGCCGTGCCGTCTTCACGTTTCCCACTTCCAGCCACTCTTACTGAGCTGGAAACTGTTTTGCAAGAAGAATGGCGATTGCTTAATTCTGCGGTGGTTGACCAACTAATTGAAAGCATGGTCACAAGGTGTTATATACAGATGAGGGGGATCACATACCCTACTAATGTCCTTTTTTTTTTCATTTTATGCTGTTTATTTTCACTTTATACATAATTATGTTTAAGTCTCCAGCATGTCATTATGTGGTCACTTACAAAAATTTAATATTGTTTTCATTTCTGTATATAATTATCGATTTTGTTTTATGCATAAATATATATGCTACTTTCCTGCCGAATTTTGTGTCAACCAAAGCAGTATTTGTTGGTTTTTTTGGCTTTGTACATCTTGGTGCTCAACTTTTGGAAGTGAGTGTATAATTTCTTCCTTATAATAATGCTCCTAATGCTTCATATCAATAATCAATAAATTACTAATATATTATCTTTTTCCTAATCAATTGGATCTTGATTATGCTGATGAGTAGCCAGTGCATTTCGGCTCTCGACCCCTTAGTTGTTACTGACCCCCTCTAAAATTTCATTTTCTCCCAGAAGATCTATTCCGACCCCGCTGGGAACCCCTGATCTAGGCAAATGAGGTGGCATTGTTTCAATTTACTAATCTCGCGAGGAATTTTTATCGCAAAGAATGAAGTATGTCTGAAAACTTTTACTTTTTAGCCCAGCAGGGCTATTAATTTCGTTTTGGCATTTTGTGGCCTTTCACTATAAACGGTGTTTCACTTTTCAAATTATTGCCACCAAATATTAGAGCCCTGCATTGTATTTAAGGAAATTAAATAATGAAGCTTCTGCATGCATGTATGTATGTTTCTCGCACTGAGAAAAAAACAACGGTACCTAGTGACATCAAATTTTGAATAACGTAACCCTCCATTCAAATATGGGCATTCGGAAGTTCAAATTTGGAGTTTGTTTTATTATCTATTTCGCATTTTGTAAAACTTTAACGAATTTTTTTACTAACAAACTCAACGATTTCAAAGCGAGCGATGGTAACATTGTACGGAAAGAAAAACATTTTTATCTCCAGCGCGCGAGACTGTGTATTGTGCGCTGGAGACTGTGTGAGCGCGCGAGACTCAGTAGAGATATGCACTTTTTCTTTTACTTGTACTTATTTTCCAAACGAGGAGACTGGAAGCAGAAGATATTTTTGATGGCCAGGCAAATGCATGTGATTTGCAGTGCTAATTCCTGCACGGAGATACCCAGTTTCATTGATAAATTTGGAGTCATCTCCTAGGAAAGTTACATTAAGCACCATGGGCCTAAGGTTTTGTTTTGGGTCTGAAACACTGTGCGCATTTTATGCATATGCACTTAGCTAATGGTATACATCAAGTGATACATCATTTGATGGTACAGAAATTACACAACCATAAAAAGATAATTATGTGCTCTTTTGTCATGCTAGACGCGACTTTTACTTTAAAATCCTTGAATAATTAATACTGTTTGATTTTTCACAACTTTATCATTGAATTTTACACACAAGGCACTGAACTGCTTCCAAACTTCGTGTTTCATTGGTTATGATTTGTGTATATTAACTCCTAAAATAACTTTTAAGATTTTCTCGGAGAGCAAATTATGCATCAGACACTAAGGGAACAGTTATTGATATGGCAAACTAAGAAATATTTGACACTTCAATTGCTTTGAATTTTTTATGAAAATTCTTATGAAAGTGAAGCTTGCATATGATCTTCAATGCAACTAATGCCATTTAGTATATCTTTCATTTAACTAATGCCAAGCTACTAAATATAAAATACATTCAGCGTAATTTAGGAAAAGTTCTTTCTGAATAACGTTTGCTCTAACTTTCACGTAACATCTTTCTCTTTGTTTCGGATTTGGTCTGGATAATACATTTTTTATATATTTTATATATGATTTTTATATACTGCTGCGTGCGTACGGGTTCGTAATAGATTGAATGCACAAGTCCGATGAAAAGTTAATAAAAATTTATTCTAATCACAAAAAATATAACAAAACGTTGGATTGTTCCTCAAAGATATTCGTACAATATTATAATATCATGCAATATAAACAGTCGCTATATTTTAAACTACTAAAACATTAAATAAAACGCAATATAAATCGCAGAGAAAGCTAATCCGATCTCACCGCCAATTCGCTACAATCAACAACAACAGTTATCTAAACAACAACTAAGCTGAAGATCTTGAATCATACCTTTGCTTCTGGCTTCAACGGCTAAGAGTTCTAACCGGTAATCAATCATTATACCAAAGGCCATTAAAATTTTTAAAAAATAGAGGTGTTTGTTATAAAATACACCACGTCCGAAGGTGAGAATCAATACTTGAGTAAACTCAGTAAATAAGTATTCTAAGCTGAGATGTTTCTCTCCGACTTTTATAGCTATTTAAATCGGCCGCGCGAGACAATTCTAACAATTTCTTCAAAGCGATAAGAGTAGAATTACGGTTAGGGTTAACATACTAGTCAATTACATTTATTCAAATTAAATATCTATTACGGAGATAAACTTTTATTCAATGCTAAATGCATGTGCTCTTGTATTTTTACTTTTCCGGAGTAGTTTTCTCTTAAAATATATCACGCGCTGCATTGCACTAGGAAATAAAATAATTTTCATTATAATTCTATTAAAAATATCTAACTAAATGCAAAATTCGTAACAATACGATAGATGTTTTTATATACTATTTTATTGCCGTTGTCGCGTTATATTCAAAAATCTCCGAATTCCTGGGTATATTTTATTATATTCTCCAGGAAGTTATAGGCTTAAGTGAAACTTTTAAGTAAAATTTCGGAACAAATTACGGGAACCGTTGTAACTTAAACAAAAATATTAATAGCCTTTCTAGAAATGAGCTAAATCGTCATTAAATTTAAGAAATGTAAATCTACTTTTTTTAATTTAGCTTTTTTAGATAAAGAATTCCTTTCAACAATTAAAACAAATCTGAATTCAGATATGAAATTGTAAGTGTTTTTCTTTCCGTTTTCCTTGTTAAAGCTTCAACAAAAGCCAGCCTTGTTTGACATCATTTTGCATTTCGCTATAACTGCTCAAAACGCTCTTAGAAACGAAACATTTAGATACCGCCCAAACGGGATAGTAGTTAGCTACGCTAACTGCTGTACCGAAAAGCACAGGTTCGAATCCCTGAGAAGGCATGGTTGTTTGTAAATGACACATTGTCTTTGATGCATGGGGTACTCTAAATATGCGGCGAGCCGAAAATTAGAGCGGTGAGAGACCCTTGGACCCCTCCAGATTACTTATCTTCAAATTTGGAGGTAGAGCTAAGCAAAGTCTTTCTGTCAAATGTGTGGTGCTAAAGGCACTTGCCAAGGATAGGCACAATCTTGCACTCCTTGCCACGATGAATTTCGTGGGTTTGTTCTGATGTTACTGTCAAACAATGAGATAAGTCACAACAACAACAATAAATATTTAGATGCATTTGCCCATTTATCCTTAGAAAAGGTTTTAGGATTAGCGGGCGCAATAACGTCGAAATATCGTCAAACTGCGAATGTCTTGAATTCAAACTAACGTAATAAATTAATGCATAATTGATGATTCCTGAGCTGTGTCTGAGAACAAAATTTCACTGTAGTTATAAAGCTCCAGGCAGGAAAAAGTAATTAATGAGTTCAGACCTCATTGTTCTGCAGAGAATTCAATTTTTATTCTAATAAAACGGGTAAGAATGATGAAAGCGTTTTCAAAACAAAAATAATAACTTCATTAACTGTACTTAAAGTTCTTAGAATAATTAATTCTCTTATCCACTTAACTCAGACAGTACATAAGCAAGTAAACATCGTTTTAGTGACTTTTCCCGAACGTAATTGGAAAGTAAGAGCAAAAATTATTTTGAGTATTTCTGTTCTTGTCATAAAACAAAGCATTCTGAGGATAAGAAGATTTTAGGAAGCTAAATTATGCATCGAAACAATTTTAAGCTTCTTTTTATTATTATTATTTTTTTTTTCTGTTTAAAATAAAGGCATGTGCTTCGGAAAATAATTTTGCCCAAAAAAAAGTTCAAAACACTACAAATAAGTTTTTCTTAAGTCTATTACCAGCGCGTAAAGTATAAGCCCATAACAAATAACGTAAGAATATTTGCAAGGACTCCACCTCAAAGCAGCTAGTGAATCATGAATGTAAAATTTCTGTCAAGGCATTTACGGCAATCCACTTACCTTTCAGGATTAAAAAAGGTAAAATTTTTTGTTGAAACAAATAATAATATTTTGGGTTGGAAACTATTGCATCACACGAGCGAAGCTTTTTTGCGCGTCGTCATTGCCTCGTATGTCACATGGAAGTTTTCAAACCTTACCTTTTTCGCTACCATGTGCGACGTAAAGGAAATAACCGTGAAATATTTCGGGTATCATATTTCAACAGAAATATCCATTTGGATTGTTGCTGAATCCATTTGAACGATTTTTTTTATATATTTGTGTGTAAGAACAGAATAAAACACTTTTTTTTTTCAAAATGGATTGTAAAATGGATTTAAAATTGATAATTAATTTAAAATTACTCACACACAGATCTGAAATTGATCTGAAATTTTATTAACTTACTTATAGCATGTGGAGCAAATTGTTGGCTCTAGTGTAGAATTGGGTGCCCCTTCGATTGGCGACATTTTTTTTTCACTTTTGGCGAGGAAACCCCATTTCTGGTTACCATGATAGTTTTAACTTTGTTTTAGCTTCCTGATTTTTTTTTAAGTGAAAATAGATCGATGTGTACATGAACAAAGCCAAGGCAGTGTGCAATGCCAAATTTGTATAATTCTCTGATTTTTTTTCTGAGGAAATGGATCGATGTGTACATACATGGACACCGAGTTTGTGCAATTCTTTAACTCCTTATTTTGGTTTTGTGCAGCGGCCGTCTTGAAATTGTGCTTTCCTGACGCCGATCTTGACGTCAAAAAAGAATCGCTAAAAAAAAACAAGGGGCACCCATTAACTTTAACACAATGTTTTGAAAAGTTAACAGAGAAACTTTTTCAAATGATAGATTTCCATTAAAAATAATGGTTTTTTAACATTTATTACTCAGTTAATGCAATTCTTTGACCTCTTATTTTGGTTTTGTGTAGCGGCCATCTTGAAATTGTGCCTTCCTGTCGCCGATCTTGCTGTCAAAAAAGAATCGCCAGAAAAACAAGGGGCACCCAATTGTAAACTTTTACCACATCATTTATTAAAATATGTTCTCAATCATATCTCAAATTCACAAACTTTAACCCAATGTTTTGAAAGGTTTACAGAGAAACCTTTTCAAATGATAGATTTCCACTAAAAATAATGGTTTTTTAACATTTATTCCTCAGTTAATGCTTGCATAATATATAATTTTTTGCACATGTGATGTACATTTTTCGATAATAAATAAATTTTAAATCATTTTGTTTTATGATTGAATTTCAATATACAGCTCCTGGTTCATCAAAAAAGATACAGTGTACTCTCGATTATCCAGGTACAGATTATCCGGTTTGTAAATTATCCGTACGTGGGGTGCCCAGGCATGCATAGATTAAAGCTACGCGCGATTATGCATAAAAAAAAATGTGCAAATCAGAATATGCTCTAAAAACCGCTGAATTGTGTCTTTACATTTAGTTTGAACGCTTACCTGGTAGTATCCGTCTGCATAGTCGAAGGCATCGTTTCGACCGATCAATGGGATTCTTTTGTTTTATATGTGTTTTCGTACATAATTTCTTCTTATTCTTTGAAAAATGGATCTAAAATTTTAGAACTGAAAATGAATAAAAAACAGGCTACAAGTACTAAGCGCAAAAACATTGTTTTAACACTAATCGAAAGATTTCAAAGTGGGAATCGGAAACAAAGCTCGCCGAAGAATTTGGATTCTATTGGACTTTGCCAAGCAAATGGAATTCGAATATAATGATAAAATACCACTTCAAAAAATACGCAGTAAAACTGGACACATATTTAAATATTTTCAAAAATAAAGTAAAATTACTGTTTTTTTTTAAGAAATAAATTCATACAGTGCACATAAAAATTGCTGGTTTGTATTACCCGTGTTTTTCTATTGCCTGCTTTTCTGGATAATTAGCCGTATAATTAAGCCGGATAATTGAAAGTACACTGTATAACTTTTTGGGCCAGTTACATGACAAGATCGTTTACTTAAGCACATAAGTATTACTGACAAGAGGAAAACCTTTTTTTCTCCAATTTTCTAGAGTATTGTCAATATTGCATGAAAAAAAATTAAATCTCCTCATATGAGATTTCAATTTGCCGTTATCGGTTCGTACTTGCGTGCAAATCAACACGTGACCACAATTAAGCTTCAGACCCAGTTCTATTTTCGATCGGAACACATCATAACATTTTTTTCGTTTTCTTACGTACATACGTCACGCTACAGGCCCATCAAAAGAACGCAGGACACAGATATTTTTACAGATATTTAAGGTATATTTATTAAATAAGCGCTCTTGGATCTAATCGCTAACAAGGAAAACTTTCCAGGGAAGACAGAACTTCTACCTTGCGTGTGAAGTACAAAATCCGTTACGAGAGCTTCGTGACGTCAGGACAAGTTGGCAGTGTGCCTTCGGTGACGTCATAATAACAGCTAACCTAGTGACGTAGTATCGAACGACTGGCTTCAATGAGCTAAAATGTCTGGGAAAATGTACGTGACTTAATAAAACATAAAAAGGAATGCTTATTTTATCCCGGGGGTTGTATTTTTGTTGTATTGAACCATTCAGAGCTGCTTCTCATATGAGAAGTGGATTCTGAGGTATTTAAAATATTCTGGTCCAAAAAAGTGTAAAATGAAATAATTCGGGTATTCTTTTAACAGTTACAACTATGCGCGTTCAGAAGAAAAAATGCAAAGAATGTGAAAAATGTTTCTAAGCAATGATATAAATACAACATCTGAAGGATGTTCCTAAATTTATAAAAGAGTGTGTAGTAGTTTAGAATACTCCATTTTAGAACATTAAAAAAGTGCTTCATTTTAGAACATTAAAAAGTGACATTTTTAACATTAAAGTGCAGATTTTGTAACATTTTTCTTTGGGTGTGTCAAAGATCAAGAGCTTTTAACTTTCAACGTGGATGAATGCATAACGAACCTCTGTTGAATGAAACAAAAAAATAAACGAAAAAGTAAGAGGACATGCTATACTGAATTTGAAAAACTGCAGAATTAACTAGATGATTAATGTACAGAAAATGCATCTTTAAGGCTAAAAGCAACTGAAAATGCTTCTTGAAAAAACAAACATTATACCAAATTTAGCAGAAGTTGCAATCGATTATTAATAGTAGGAATTTAACTCTCTGTGCAAATTTCTCTGCACAAACTCACGTAAACAATAAAAAATATGGAGAACCTATTTTATTAGATGATCTGAGAATAGATACTAAGATATGAATTTTCAGTTGTGAGAGTAAATTTTCTTCTTCATTCTCAGTTAATATCAATGCTTATCAACTTGCAAATGGAAAATGTTGCAATAAGTAACATAAAAAAAACTTGATAATCATGTAATATGAGATCTACCACGTTTAGCAAGTTATTTATTTTTTAAAGTGCGGCAGTGATACGGGTTGCGGTTTTAATCAATCTTACCCGCCATTTTATTGCAGTTTCGAATATTAAAATGACGTTTCAGTGGCACCATCTGGGAAATAAATAGCTAACTAAAAGAGACAGATCGCATACTACATTGTTACCGAAAATTTATTTAAATTGACCGTCATTGGTGACCATTAGTTATATGGTCAGTCTTTGGGATACAGTTAAAATAATTCTCAGAATTCACTTTATTTGTTTTAATTTGTTGCACTTGCCCATACCAGTGGTCTTATGGGCTGGCCAGCAGTAATTAGAAATCACCGTTGATTAATCAGAAGGTAACTAGTAAACAACACATTTGTTGGACACTCGTATTATTCGGTTAAATTTAATTCTAAAAATTTATTCTAATTTGTTTCACTTTTTAACACCAGTGACCTACAGATTCAGCTTCAGAGCTCGTTAAGCCGTAGGTCACTAACAAGTAACTTGACCAATACTGTGTATTTCATTTTCATTTCATAATATATCTAAATTTGCTGTCTGGTGTCATGCACCCCATATCATTGGTTACTGATGTGGGCTGCTGATCATCTGCTGGACTATGAATAGCAACATGGTGATGGTGTCTACAGCTGGTTCAAATACAATTGAGTTTCCATATAATTTTAATTGAAAAATTTACTGCACTGTCCCACACTAATGGCCTACTGTTTAACCCCAAGTAAGCCTCAATTGTAACTCATCAATGACTTTCTAGGGCAATGAACACTGGAGTGTTTCAATTTAATTTTATCTCTCTGAATGGCATGACCGTCTTTATCCGATCATGAGATTTTTTGTCTCTTGCTAAATGTTGCACTGTAATTTAAAATAGTTCACTTCCTCATTTTTATTTTCTTTAATGATATGAATATCATCTTAATGAATGGAAGTTTAATTAATGTAAAATAAAGAATAAGCAGTCTTCTGATGCCCAGCATTGTTCGTCCGAAATTCACACTTTCAACTTTTCTCAAGCCAAAATTATTCAAAGAACATCTTCCATTTGGTGAAATAGATTTTCTAGAAGCGTTTTACATTCAAAAAATATCCTTCTGTTCTAACTAATGACCCCAATTCCAATCCCTCTTTACCTTCAACCTTTAAGGAAATTACGCTTTAGTTTTCTTATTTCATGAATAAATGAAACTGCTGTCCAGCCATTCGTATCTTATCTCATTCCATTAGCATTTTGGCAACTGAGGATGATGGTTCGGTAAAACCATCGAAACTAGTCCTGTGAAAATTTGCAAATGTAACGCTGATTTTTGTTGTTTGACTTTTAAATTAATAAATGGAAGTTTATGAAAACAGAGAGGGAAACAAGTAGGCTAGGTTATTTAAACGCGACCAAGCCACAAGGGCTATTTGTATAATAGGAGGGATATCATCGTTAAGGAATATCTCAGGGAAACGGCTCGTATTGACATTACACATGGGAAAAACTACAAAAATCAACCATGCAATCAAGCCGTTTGCTGGGTTCTAACTCAAAACAGGTCAAATTGTAGAGTCATTAGGTTATTTGGAAGCAAGAGATGTGAAAAATGTGCACTGTCCTCGCCGAGCCTCGAACCCTGAACATCTCGAATACATGTCGAGCGTATTTCCAGTTACACCACGAAGGCATGCCAAAACGACGGGAGAAATACCTTATAAAATTACCAGTATTCAGTAGTCTTAACCATTCGACCACTTTGGGGGCTCAGCTAAAGTAATTACACAAATTTAGTAAGTAAATGCTGTTTAAATAGAGGTCTTCATGAGCACAATCAAAAGGCCACGTTATTCAGTGGATTGATTGAAATTGTTATTTAAATGTAATGCATAATATCAAGCGACCCTAAACTATGATTTTTAGAGGTAATGATAAGCACTGGTTAGGTTAATTTATGTCACGTGTGCTCTTGGATAACAGCTACTCTAGCCTACGATAAATTCTAACTATCCTCTGCAATTTTACTCGACCCCTATCAAAGATGTTCAGACTGTTTTTATACCACTTGTGCTTCATTAGAACAAATATCACAACTAGAAGGGTCCTTAAGCCTTTAGTAAAGTAAAGGTCCATGCCGTCCTTTGAAAGTACCATTGTAGGCTCTCACTTCTCTGGTGCAGTTTCAAGAAAATGAAAGGAAAGGTGGTCCTGCTGACAATCCACAGTGTTGCAGACATCATCACACCTTCCATGGGAATACTGGCCACTGTGTAAAATGCAAAATCACGCACCAGCGTACGTGATCGACTTACGGTCCCTAGAGTTGCCCTCCGTGGCTGCTACCTCGGCATGAAAAGGTGGCAAAAACGCATGGGGTGCGCTTCTTCTTTGAAGTTTATGAAATTATCTGACTTCACAAGGCTAGAACCATTGTTTCTACGCCGTTCCTTTCAAACGTGGCACAGATCGTACGGGTGCTGTCAAATCTGACTCTTGCTAAATGCTCGCTAGATGTTTAATTACAAAAAAATCCTCTGCTGGGGTTTCACCCTTTGAAAGGATAAGGCGGAGGGTGACAATCGTGTATGGCTGGCCTGGTCAGAGCGTTTGCTTGTGGCTGGGTTACAGTTTGTCTTCCTTTGTACACTTCCTAACAGTTATCGGGACAAGATGTTTATCGTCTCGATCATTAGTGTTGGGGGCTGCTGCGATACCACACGTCGCTCTGTGTAGCCTTCCTGGCCACATCATTACAAATTTTCATTTGCGTCATTGGATCTCGACTAATGTTAGGCGCAGTTTCCTAGTACATTAATTCGCAATCATAATAGGTTACGATTTTCCACAATCGAATTCTAAGGGGTAAATTCCGTCTTCTAACAAAAAAAATAACACGACTTCCAGAGCTAGAAATAACTATGATTTCTGAAAAAAAAAATCGTAAATTTTTCATATGCCGTTTTGTACTGTTTCAAAGAGTCCTCACTTTTGCCTGTAATGTACGCAAGCTGTGAAATGCATTCGTATATCCCAGCAAAATTCTATTTCTCATAAAAATTTTTATTTTGTTTTGCGCTTCGTTCATTATATAACAGTTTTAATGCCCATTAATGTACATTAAAATATATTATTTTGATTAATAAAAGTTATTTCTAATGGCATGTGTTTATATATCTAGTTAGAATCGTTTTGGTTTTCATTTCAAGATTATTTTTATTTATTTTGTATATACCCACCGTTTTCTTGTTTCTGATTTTAAAGACACTTTCGTAGCATTTTCAGCTAGCATTAACTTAAATATAATTTTAAATATATGTAAAATCGGACAAATTATTAAGAATTAAGCAGAAAGTGTAAAATTTAAAATTAAGCAAAACAGTCTTATTTTTACATACATTTTGAATTAAACTCTGTCGATTTCGAAGACGTTCAAACTTCGGCTCTCCTTCTTCAGGAACATGAAAACAGGAACCGTTTGGTTTGAGAAAAAAAACACACGGTTCTATCGGCCAAAGCGTTGAGTTTCCCTGTGAAGGAATGTGAATTCTGCATTCAAAAAGAAAAAATGAAGAAACTTTCGATACCTAATCACAGTTGGATACTTAATTACAATTTTAACTTTGAGCCTAAGAAAATATTCATAAACCTTCTTCAGCTGATGAACTGAATTGTTGTTGTTGTGTTGTGACTTATCTCACTTGCCTGACAGTAACATCAGAACAAGCCCATGAAATTCATCGTCGCAAGAAGTGAAAGATTGCGCCTGTCGTTGGCAAGAGTCTTCAAGACCATACAGGTGACAGTACGACTTTGCTCACTTCCGCCTCTAATTTTGAGGTATGGTTGTTTCATGTTGCTGGTTTCATGTTGCTTCATGTTGGGTCTGGTCCAAGGTTCTCCCATCCCGCTTTTCCTACCACCAACCTCTAAAGAGGATTTTCGGCTAGCCGCATATTTAGAATGCCCCCATACTGCACAGATACTATACATTTAGAAACATAGATGACTTCTTCGGGATTCGAACCTGGACCCTTCTGTACGGCAGTCAGCATGGCTAACCACTATCCCATTTAAGCGGCTTATGAATTGAATTTCCTGCTACGTTTCGCTTTTACAAAAATATATCTTCTTTAGTGCGTGGCACTAATACCAATTCAGTCTTCCTTTAAAGTCCTGATTTCTTAATTCGAACGTTTCATTACTATACTGTTGAATATGGCACTACATTCGCATTAGCTTTTCTCTACCCATTGTATTCGATATAAATACAGTCGTTGCTCCTTTCATTTTGCAAATTTCGTTTTTTCTTCTGAGGAAGCAAAACCTATATATGAACGCCTTAGAAATCGATAGAGTTTTATTCAAAATCTACACCAAAACCTCTGTTGTCTTGACAAATTTTAAAATTATTGATTGTTTACTAACTCACAATACATTCTGTTTTCGTTAACTTATTCTGATAATTGTGAATTTATAAGTTATGAAACATCTTATCATACATGTACATTTCTGGAACATAATTCTTACTTAGATTGGTAGCCCTAAAACAATTTAGGATCTAAACGAAGGAATCATTTCGAAGAACTAAAAGACCTTGATTAGCCTGGTCAGAAAGTCTGCAGAAGGTTTATGACTTTTAGTCGGAAACGATTGTCTCTAGGGATACCCTTATTGGTATATTTTATATCCCAAATTTTCAAATGTTTCGGCTATGTGCAGTAATGTACATATCATGCCTTGCTCGTTATAAAGCTTTAACTTTTACTGATCTTCTTTCTGCTAATCTTTATAGTTCGACCGCCTTATCTGCGACCATGAGCGCAAACACGCATGCGCTATTCGGACCGAATTATTCTCAAAATAGAGTGGAAGGATGGGGACTTTCTTTCCTTCCAGCATATGTCTTTCCGGAGAGGAGACTTTCACGTGACCTTTCACGTTGCAGCAAGTAATAACACCCCTTTTGGACGAGTCTATTTGTTTTGGCAGAATACCAGCCAGGGTTGCGTTTGAGACGGTCGAACTACAGTTACGAACAGTTTTTAAAATATAGGGTTTTAAAGGAAATTTCCGGCCACCGTAATTATCGTTTGCGCAAACAGTTCGCGTTGGGGTGTTCAATCGTATTTTATCAAACGATTTTTGGCAGTTGAAAGAAAGAGACTTGCTTTAAAATACTGTGTTGCGAAATCTGTAAAAACAATATCGTTATCATTAAGTACAAGGTGACTGAAATGGAAGTATCACCTACCGGATTAGAACCATCATTTACTTGTTGCAAAACGGTCAGCTACAGAATGTCACCAAATCATGTGTACAGCTTTAGGTACTAATGTTGTATCATATGACACTATGAAGGTTTGGTACCGAAAATTCAACAACAAGGAAGATTACATTCAAAACGCAGAGCGCTCTACCTAGTCTACTGATGTTGATGACGCCTGTCTGCTAGAACTTGGGCAAGAAGATCAGTATACAACCACTCCAGAGCTTGCTAAGGAGTTAGACCTTAGTGCGATGTCCATTAGTCGCTCTATGCATTGCGTAAACGTGACGTACAGGTTCAATCGCTGGGTGCCGCATGAGTTGACGCAAGCAGATAAGGACAGATGTATTCTGGCCTGCACTAGTCTGCTCGAATATCAAGGCAAGGACAAAATTTTGGACCGGGTCGTGATGGAAACGTGGTGGTTTGGTGTGATGAAAATCGGATTTACTTCAAGAACACAGGCCGTAAAAGAGGGTTGGCTTGCGCCTGGTGAGCCGGCCGGCAGCGTCGAAAAGCGCAATTTGACTAACAGAAAGATCATGTTTTGTGGTGGTGGAAAGCTGGTGGGATTTCCGTGGTATTATCCACAAACAGTATGTGGGAAAAGGTAAAACCCTCAACAGTAAGGTGTACAGCCGAGATGCTAGTTCGCATGGACGTTGTTATCAAGGGAAAATGTCGAACTGAGTTCCAGAGCAAAAAGGTAATATTCCATCAAGATAATACAAAACCGCATGTGTCTGCATTCACCGGCAGGACTGGGTACGGGCTCGAATGGGATCTCTCGCCAAACCCACCATATAGCCCCGACATCGGCCCTTCGGACTTTTACCTATTTTCTCACCTGCAGCTACATCTTGTTGGTGCTATATTCCATTCTGCGCAGGACGTCCGAAATGAGATTGATCTGTTTTTGGACTCGCGGCCACCAAGTTTCTGGGCCGAAGGCTTTGAAAGACTACTAAAACGTTGGCAGAAAATCATAGATTTGGGTGGTGATTAGTACCCGCACTAAAAGTACTGCTTTCATTTTTTTTCAAACTTTATTAAAAGCTTTTTTTGGAGGAAAACTTTTGCTACAGCAATATAATTATAATGATACCCATATTTTATACGTAAAATAATTATATTTCTCTTAGCGCAAAAATAAAACAAGAAAAAAAAAGAAACTTACAAAATAAAATATTTTTAACTAACTTCGCTTAAAACATTTATTGAGTTTCAACTTCAGTAACGAAAAAGAACATCTTTACTAAGTGTATTCCCGCCGAGGATACAGTTGAAGGAGCACACGAAAGAAGAGAGCTTAATGCAATTACAAAGGAATTGAAAGGTAAAAGTAAAGCTATTTCGAGCAAGCACTGAAACTAAAGCGAACTTGAACTTCTGATTCAAAGCTTTTACAGGTTTTCAAGGATACAGTTTCACTTGGAAAGAATGAAAGAAATAAAATAAAATACATCTATTAAATTTTCGATCTGTTCATGATGATAGAGAAACGCGATGCTTCTTTTCTGATGCTACATAAAAGATTTTAGCGATTCCTTTAATATTACTTTAATTTAATGTCGAGTTTTTATTTTTCTTTTAAAAATAAGACTAAATAGGATATTTTAACTGTCTCAAGTATTGCTTACATTTCAGATATTTAAGTGATTCCTGTTATTTTTTCTTAATTGTATTACAGCTACATACTCCACCTTGTAGGATTCTGTTGTATCTAGATGCTTGTGTCAATCTTTTTGCAGATCCTCCAAGGCTGAAAGTAAATTATCTTCTGTGACAAATGACAAAGTCTTAAGAAGGTTTAAATAACCTCTTTTATTCATCTCTTAAAATGAACGGAAAAGCAGGGCTTGTGCGACAGACAAACTCCCGCTACTTGCAAGTGCTTAAATCAACATATTTGTGCGTTCTGCGTGTTCGTGGATTGACAACACTTGAAGAAGAATCAAAACACAATTTATTCGAAAGTATTACACGGGAGAGCTTAAAAACACGTTTACAGTAGTCGAGAAACTACGATAAACACGCTGAAACAATCAGCAACACAACCCTCAAGCTACAAAGATGAAGATAGCGTCATGGCAAAGCATTAAAGTATATAAGGTATTTTCTCCCTGCTTTTTGCATGCCTTCGTGGTGTAATGGTAGCACACTCGGCGCGTATCCGAGATGTCCATTTTCGAGTCCCGGCAAGGGCATTGCGGATTTTTTCGGTTTCCTTGTTTCGAAAAATTCCAAAATGACTCTACAGTTGCGCTCGAACTAAGGTGGTGCGAGATGATTCTTCCCCACCAGAATTTGGGGATTATGTCTTCTAATCCCCAGTCGTCCTTTAAAAGAGGGAAGATATAAGCTATATTCTCCCTCCTCTCTGCATGCCTTCATGGTGTAACAGTGACACACTCGGTGCGTATTTCGAGAGGTCAGGTTCGAGTCCCGGCGAGAACATTGCTTATTTGTATGTCTCCTGCATCCAAATAGCCTAATGATTCTACAAGTACAGCCCCCGACTAGGTTCGATCGTTCTCAAACTAATCTCTGAACTCAGAGCATTACTACTGAACTCAACATACTACTCAAGATGCTCTCAATGCACTGCTACTCCGTGTATACTCAGGGTATATATAGCTTATGACCTGATTTCCAGAACATTCTCTGGAAAACCGGTAAGAATTCATTCTAGAATGTTCTCATTCAGTCTATGGCATAGAGCCACTTTTGACGCCAAATGTCGTCAAATGGACAATTTCTCGACAAATCTGCCAACCCTGCCTTTCTCTGCCACATTCTGTCAACCCTAACCCCGCTTTGGGGGGGAAGCTATTTCACCGAAGCTGGGCATTTCGTAACAATACGAAGCACAGGGGACATGTTATTTACTGAACGGTGAAGCAAGTATAGTCTCTATACAATAAACATTTTAAAATTAATATAATAAAAAGTTAAATTGTAATGTAGGTAACATAATACACTTCTCGAGCTGGTTCAAGATAGTTGACGGCAACGGAATGGTGTTTGAATGCTTTATGGAAGGTCATTCCTCACGGCTTATTTCAACTGGTTGTTTGTTATATTCAGTTAAGATCTCGTAGTAATTTAAAATTCCCGGTAGCGACGACGTCTGGATGACTGTTATGCATGATGCTATTGTTTATATAATTATTTTTATTGCAAAATTTATCCGGCAATATGAAAATAACGGCACATAATAAATTCTAGACTTAATCCGATTTTTATTCGCTATGGAGGGCGCTTGCCATTATAGGCGTTGGTCACTACTAAAGTCGGTAACGGCGGCCACTTTATTATGGAGGCACCTAATACGTAGCCACCATTGCCTTTTATGAAGGGATAAACAGTTTACTTCCATGCCTTCTCCGGGATTCGGATCCGCGCTCTTAGGCACGGTACTGTGAATCACTAATCACTTTCACGTCTGGGTGGGAAATCCGAAGTTTAGGTTTATCGGGAAAAAGGTGTGTAATGGGTTAACCTTCTGAAGACTTAAATATACAATTAGTAAATCAAGGAATTCTCCATTTTTTTTTTCAATGGCGAGCCCTAAGCCGACTACTTGGAGGCAATTAAGGCCAGAAGTAGTGGTCACTTTATTATGGAGGCACCTAATAGGTGGGCCTCCTATGAAGAGACGGACAGTTACAGCCATGCCTTCTCCGGGTTTCGAGCCCTTTGCTATTGCAGTCGGCTCCCCTAACCACTATACTGTCTGGGCAGCGAAATTCTCCAAAATATAAAGATTATTTTTTATTTTTATCGGTTCATATGTGAACTTTTTAAGGAAAGCCCACAGTTTCCAATAAACCATTCATCCTGTAGGACGCCATATTTACCTTGTCTTAATACCAGGGGTAGCCAACGTTTTGGGGAAGTGTGCCACTATCTGGAAAACAAAATTAAGCGTGCCACTTCCAAGTTTTCCAATATACTAAAAAAATATTAAAAAGGTGAAACAATGTTATTTATAGACTGATTATGGGATTTTTTCATGTAAGTCTGAGTAGTGGACATTTAAAAAATAATATAATAAATAAAACAAACGTACAAATTAGGGTTTTATTGTTAATAAATTTAACATTTTTAAATGTCCAATTACTTAGGTTATGTATAAAATAAAAACAGATAATTTGAAATATTTAATTCTAAACAACTATTAAATAGTCGGTACTTAATTAATGTGGTTTTTGGGTATGTAGTTTTTTTTAGCAAGTCATCTATATTAGGATTAGTTCTTGAAGATGCTAACAAAATTAGACGTTTTAGGAGCATATCACTTAATCTTGAACGATATTTTGATTTTTTTATTTTCATAATAGAAAACATTTGTTCTCAAACATATGTTGATCTAAACCTATAAAACTATCTGATAGCCAAATCGAGTAAATTTGGAAAATTGCTTGTTGGTAAAAGTTTTCAAAACTTGCAATAAGTTTATTATATTTGCTTTCAGTGTAGTATGCTACTGTTCATCAATGATTTCGATTTGGATTTCAATTAGGTAACAATTAACGTCTTGCAGACAAACTGTGAAAAGATCAGCAATTTTTTATTATCGTGAAAATCACCAAACCCATCACTGAATGAATCGTGCAAAATTGATATTAAATTGTTGAATCTAGTTCTGAGTAGACTTTGGCAGCCAGTTCCTGCATTAAAGTTGAATGTGTTATTTTTTTTTCTCCGAAATCAGACAAAAAAGCAAACGTTTGTTCACAAAAGAATATATACTCGTATATGACTAACTACGGTAGGAAAAATATAATCTTTTTCCTGTAATCTTAAATTCAAATTATTTAAATATCCCATAATGTCGAAGAGAAAATCTAAATCCCTTATTTTATTTTCAGTTTATTTTCTTTCCATATATTTTAAACACACTGCCTCAATTTCTGTCGCTAAATTTAGTTGAACTTAGCGAAAAGCGCCGGACTGTCGCTGCAGTGAAATAAACCTAAACCAAAATTCAAAGAGTCAAAAATTAAGTTTATTTTAATGTCTTTATGTATGTATCTAAAGACAGAGTTCATACAGACGATAGTATTTTTTCAAATCTTTTAATTTTTCAAGGAGCCTTTGCATGCCACTGTTAAGACTACCCCGTGCTACACTGTGGCACACGTGCCGCGAGTAGACTATCCCTGCTGATTACCTTACGTCGCTGTTGACGTAAATTGAAGAGTATGTCCATAGATGAAGAATAGAGTGAGAAGTTTCTCTCGGTTTTAAAACGCGTTCGGCGCCCGTGTCAGGCATGTGGGATTTACTAACATATTCGGAGAAGACTGCTCTTAGAGAAGATGAAGTACAGGCTGGTTTGGATAGATGTAGACAATTCTGTTCCTCTAGCACTCTTTCGTGATGACTAAAGTAGTCGGAC
>KK116631.1:119472-143319 GCA_000611955.2 Stegodyphus mimosarum | reverse complement strand
CGACTAAAAAAAACTTTTGCATTAACGAACTAGTAAATAATGAATATCATGCATGTAAATTTTGCAACAAATAAGCAATTTATTCAAATTACACATGAATTATGTCAGATATGTAAGTGTAAATTCATTGTAAGATTCTGCGGCACGCTGCAGTATAAATAGTTAGTGCAGTTGGAACATTCTCACTTTACCGATTGTAGAGACGTTAGGTAATTTTGATGCTGAGAAAAGTGAAAAATGAGTAATACTCTCGCCGGGACTCGAACCACGGACCTCTCGAATACGCGCCGAGCGTGCTGACCACTACACCACGAAGGCATGCTAAGAAGACGAGAAAAATACATTATGCTATGATTAAACGATGGTTGTCCATCGTACTTTAACCTGACCTTATGTGAATACGAACCATTTTCCTTCAAGATTCCTTTGCGAAGACATTCGTCCTCTTACGCAGATAGCCCTGGTGGCTTTACCATTTTCGAATAACTTAACCTATTTTTTTAACGCTACTTGTTTTGGATTGCGATTATGCCCAATCCTAAATGAAAAACGTAAAGCAAATTTTTTATAAATAGAAGATAAGGTAATGAAAGTATATTTAAAAAATTCACATAATTAATCGCTGTGAGTACCAAACTGATCGTTTGGGAGAAATAACTCTTTTATTATTAGATTAAAAAGACCGCAGAAATAAAGTGCTTGCCTAATTGCCCTTATGACCGGAATGTTAGCACGCCATTTAATATCACGCAGCCTTGAAGCTGATAGAGTTTCCTGTCTAACATTTAATGATACTCGTCATGCGATACTAATACTTTTGTCGATCGTTTGGAAGGTCAATCGTTTTCACCTCTTCACGTTAACTATTTGAGAAGCACATAAATTTACAAAATTTTTACCCCAGTGGGAGAGGAATAAAAACTGGAAAACAGTGTTAATGGGAACTTACAATGAAATTTTAATTATTTTTTACATTTCTTATAATAACGTATTTTTCAATTTCACCTATATATGGAGTGGGGGGATGTCTACATTGTGGTCTGTCTTCTAACCACAGCCACACTCTTGTGTCTTTGGTAATACAATATCTCCTTTAAAAGTACAAAGCTCTTAAGAACATTTGAGTACTCGGTCTTATATAGTTTTTTCAGTAGCCAGATCTTAATCTTTTTTAATATATTTGGTAGGAGCTAGAATCGAAAATTTGAAAATAGAGTATATCTTCGTGGCAGCAACTGAAAGCAGTGATTCAAGAGGAGTAGCATAAAATAAGTCCAGAGATAATAAAAAAAAAGCTTATCTAGTTATTGTCTAGAAGATTAAAGGAAGTGAACAAGTGTAAATGTTATCCCACAAGATATTAAAAAGCAAAAGGAATGCAAATACTAGAAGGTAAGAATTATCCTTTTCGGCTGTTACTACAGAGGCTGTTCGCACATTTTTTAGACGATTTTGGTAAACGGTAATAAAAACTCGTTTTCTGCAAAAGAAATAATTGCAATTGTACTATGTTTTTAAAAGTCAAAATTATCGTCTGTGGCTTAAAAGTTTTGTTTTTATTCAAAATGGCGAATTTAACAAAGCAGTGGTTCGAAGGCTACATTTACGCTCTCTTCGAAGAGAAATATGCATACTCCGTTATCCAAAAAGGATGTGAAAGTCATGGTTTTGTGATATCTAAAGCGTCGATAGGTAATATCATCAACAAGAAAGGAAAAAAACGTCAAATTGGAGACTCAAGTGGGACAAAAATTCCAAACAAGTATCCAAGGAAAAAACGGACATCTTCGACTATTGCAAAGATACGTTGTTTAATGTTAAAAGAAAATCCCCTTAGTCAAAGGACAGTTGCAAAATCATTAAAATGCCCAGTGTCCACAGTAAACAAAATGATAAACGTTGATTAAATTTTAAGAAAGCGAAAAAACACAATGTGCATCGTCTTCTTCCAAAGCATATCGCTCGACGCAGGACACTTCACCACACCATCAAACTTCTCCTATTCATCAGTGGTATTTCGCTGAACAACCAAGACTGTCACTTCTGAGTAAAACATCTAGGCCTATCCAAACGGCCATAGCCAGATTCAGAAGAGGGCATCTTCGATGCATGAAATTCAAAGAGGGAGAAAAGACCTTCCCCTCGTGTGACTGTTCCCTCCCTGCCTGCCCCGTTCACCTACTGGATTGTACAGGCGTCTCCCTGAGACAGCTGTCGGCTGAGCAGGACGTCATCTGCGATTTGCTTGTGCGGCAAGGTCTCTTGAACTTGATCTAGGCTTTCCTGCTCCAAGGGGATTTGAAACAACAACAACAGCACAACACGATTTCCATCAAATTATTTGAAATACGGCAGAAAACACTGGAGAGGAGGGGTGAGAGTTATGAAGGGGGGAAGACCTGGGTAGGATTTGCATATTTTCAAAGTATGCAAAATTAAAGCACTTTATAATAGAAACGACTAGTTAAAAGGATGACAACAAACCCTGTGCTTAGATTTTGACTTATACACAGATTACCTTACATACTGATTATTTGTGGGAAAAGGCCTTCAGTTACGGTTGTATCGATAGCCAAGGTCTATAGACAATAGGGCATGATAATATACCAGGCACCTATGCCGGCTTTATGTAATCCGCGAAGGAAAAAGCAATCCTCAAATGGTGGTAATTTGAAATGCTTAAATTAGCAATTTTTTCCCAGAAGAAAAAAAAATCCTCCAAGAATCGTCTATTTTGAAATGCATAAATTAGAGAATTTTTATTATGATAGAAAAAAATAAACTCCTACAACTGCTGAATTTCAAATTTACGTATTTCAAATGTCACAGCTCAAGAGATATGTTAATTTTATGGAAATCATGAAGGAAGCAAGTTTGTTTACCCATATCACAATGTTTCGTACCTAATAATAAACTACTAGCATGAGATTCTTACTAGCACTAGATCTACTTATTACATTAGATTCTTACTAGCATGATTTAGGTAGCTCACTCCGAACATCCTAGAGCTAATTATTACATTCCTTTTGTTAAGGTCTTCATTATTTTGTCGTTTTCGCCCTAGTGTCTTTCGTTTGATTCGGAATAATCAGACTTCATTATAAATTATTGAAAACAGCTCAACAAGCAAGCTAGAAATGGTTATTTGCGACATAAAACAACCGACCAGTGAGAATGCAGATCACAGACTAACGAACAGGTGCATGAGGTCAGGAGATCCTTACGAATCACTGATTACAGTGTAAAAAGGAGTCATGTGAGGTCGCTCATCTTCTCTTTCAACAACTAAATTTCGAATCAAAGCCTTCCGTTTCACCCTTAAGGCATTGGGCTGACAGCCTAACTTTTATACAATATATATAAGTTGGTGTAGTGATGTATTTCCAGTCATTAATCTTATTTTTGAAAAAGAATGTCACGTACACTCTTTTTACATCTACCGTTTCAATTAAAAGGTTCACCCAAGTCATGAAAAAACTATTTGGAGCAGACTTTAAAACAGACTACATGAGTATAATGACATAAAATACATTTTCTCTTCAGTAAATAAATTTTAAGCAACATATTAATATCAGAACTTTTGAATGAATTTATCAGTGATTTAGAAGTCTGACTACAAATATGATTTACGACTGCGCCATATCACTATAATCATGAAAATACGTAGTATTTCTCTTAGGCCTATGACTATGATTATTGTATTGTTACGTGCGTACGGGTTCGTAATATATTGAATGCACAAGTCGTAAAAGGTTAACAAAAATTTATTTTTTTCACAATAAATAAATTAAAATGCTGAAATATTTCTTCACAAATCTTCGCACAATATCACAATATCTCAAACGTTTAGCAAAAACTCAGTTCAAAACAGATAAAATAGTTCTATCTCACAGCGAAATCGCTACAATCAATACAGCATTAAGTAAACAAACAGCAGTTCGCTTTTTACAGCTACAAGTATAACAGCAACAACAACAACTAACTAACTAACTGAGATGAGGTGTTTCACCTCGGCTTTTATAAGCTTTTTAATTATCAGTAGAACAATCACGATTTTTCTAGATTTTTCTGGATGGCAACAGTAATTACGAGATATTTATTTATTAAGCATTAAATGCACGCGCTCTTTTATTTTTATTGTTTTTTTTTTTTCGACGTAGCTTTCTCTTCAAAAATCGTCTGCGTTGCTAAGGCAACATGAAGCAAATCTAATTACAATTCTAAATAAATAGCCAAATAAATGTGAAATTCGTAACATTGCCCCCTTCCCAAGGACTGCACGTCCCGGGCAGTACAATCCCTGGACAGGAAGCCAAACTTACAACTAAAGCATCAGTGCTATAATAAACATTACTTTATAATAACAAAATAAACAATAATTCCAATAAGTTACTTTCAGCAAATTAAATTCTATCCAACGCTAAATACAATTCAAATACTATCAAATACTAAGTACAAATACTATCAAATACAAATGCTATTAAATACAAATACTTATCAAATACTAATACTTAACAAATACAAATCAAATACTAAATACAAATAGGACCATGGTCTTATACTATGTACATTATTATTTACAACTATATACACTACGTACTATGGCCATAGTAATGAACTAACCTGTCGTAATGAACGACTTTAGGTTTAGAGTTCGATGACTTACGGATCCGAACCACGACGTCGTTCAGCCTGTTTAGGACTGTGTAAGGACCATCCCAAGGTGATTGTAGTTTCGGAGAAAGTCCTTTTCGACGAGTCGGATTCCATAACCACACCTTGTCTCCTTCGTTGAAACGATGTCCAGTAGCTCTCGTGTCGTAGCGGGTCTTCATCTTCTCCGTCGCCAAGTTGACTCGCTCTCGTGCAAAGTTGTGCATCACTTCAAACCGGGCCTGGAGGTCTTGAATGTATTCCTCAGGCGATGAAGGCGCATCTGGAGGGCGACCAAACAAAAGATCACATGGCAGACGAAGGTCACGACCGAAGAGCATCTGAGATGGGGAATAGCCGGTAGTCTCGTGGACAGCACTGCGGTAAGCCAGTAAAAATAGTGGCAACTTCTTGTCCCAGTCCTGTTGGTTTCTGGAAACCACTAATGAGAGGTTATTGAGGATGGTTCGATTAAACCTCTCTACCATACCGTCCGACTGGGGATGTAAAGGCGTCGTTTGGGTTTTGTCAATGCCGAGTAGCTTGCAGAGTTCCTTGACTACAGCCGAGGTAAAATTCCTTCCCTGATCGGAATGTAACTGAAGAGGCACTCCGAATCTGGAAATCCAGTGCTGTATCATCATCTCTGCTACTGTGACAGCCTCTTGATCAGGAATAGGATACGCTTCAGGCCACTTGGTGAAGTAATCAATGGCAACGAGGATGTATTTGTTGCCATCAGCAGTTCGTGGCAGAGGTCCTAAGATGTCAAAGGCGATACGTTCAAAAGGTGCTCCTACATTGTAACGTTGCAGCTTCCCCCGGCTGCGTTTCTTCGGTCCTTTCCGACTTGCACAGGCATCGCAAGTTCGGCACCACTTTTGCACGTCATCCTTTGCATTATTCCAGTAGAAACGCTCCCGAACTCTCTGCAAGGTCTTCATTATTCCGAAGTGACCTCCTGCAGGGCTGCTATGTAGTTCTTTAAGGACGTCCGGGATTCGGGATCTTGGGAGTACCAGCTGCCATCGGAATGTTTTTCCATCATCCGATTCGAATTTTCGGTACAAGACGCCGTTTCGAATATGGAGTGAGTCCCAGAGAGCCCAATATTGTTTTGTCGTGGGACTATAGCTCGAAATATCCTGCCAGGTAGGTTTTCTGTTTGAGGTCTCCATTAACTCAATTATGGGTTTAATATCACGGTCTTCCAGCTGGTCTTTCCTGATTTCCTTGTCACTCCATGGGTCTGGATCAGCCGATGTTGATGCTGTAATTTGCCGTGCGACTGGATTAACCAGTTGGTATTTAGCTTCGACCCTGGAACAATATCGGCAGTTTTCTGGGCAAGGTCTTCTAGACAAGGCGTCAGCGTTTCCGTGCGACTGTCCCTTGCGATGACGGATAGTGATGTCATATTCCTGGAGTCTCTGTATCCACCTGGCTATCTGACCCTCAGGATTCTTGAAATTTAAAAGCCAGGCCAATGATGCATGATCTGTGCGGAGCAGGAATTTTCTGCCGTATAGATAATGATGGAAATGTTCTACGGCTTTGACTATGGCGAGCAACTCTTTCCTGGTGACACAGTAATTCCTCTCCGGTTTAGATAGGCACTTGCTCCAGTAAGCTACTACACGTTCTTGGCCCTCTATTTCTTGGGACAGAACAGCGCCGACACTTTCATTACTCGCATCCGTGTCGAGAATAAATGGTCTGTCGAGCTGAGGATACGTCAGGATTGGAGCAGATGTTAAGGCTTCCTTCAGGTTCTTAAATGCATTCTCACATTCTTTTGTCCACACGAACTTTTGCTTGCTCTCTGTCAGCTTGTGAAGGGGTCTTGCGATGGAAGAAAAATCCTTCACGAATCTCCTATAGTAGGTGCAAAGCCCTAGAAAGCTTCTCAGCTGGTGGACATTTTCGGGACGTCTCCAGTCTTTAACTGCTGACACTTTTTCAGGATCCGTGCGCACACCTTCAGCAGAGATGACATGTCCGAGGTAAGTCACTTCCTGTCTGAATAATTTGCATTTAGCGGGACTCAACTTCAGATTGGCTTCTTTCAGTTTCTGAAGCACCTTTCTAAGATTTTCCAAATGTTCTTCGAAACTCTTCCCGACGATGATGATGTCATCCAGGTATATCAGACAGGCTTCGTATGAAAGACCTTTTAAAACAGTCTCCATTAGACGTTCGAATGTAGCCGGCGCATTACATAGTCCAAACGGCATCACCTTGAACTGCCAAAGTCCTTGTCCTGTAGTAAATGCCGTCTTTTCTCGGTCATCAGGATGTATTTCTACCTGCCAATATCCACTCTTTAAATCAAGTGTCGAGAACCACTTGCTTCCAGAAAGAGTATCCAGAATGTCGTCAATTCTAGGAAGAGGGTAACTGTCTTTCTTCGTAACCTCATTCAACCGGCGATAATCAACGCAAAATCTAGTTGACCCGTCTTTCTTCTTCACCAGGACGATGGGAGATGCCCAGGGACTTGCTGAAGGCTCGATGACATTGCTTTCTTGCATGTCCTTTAAAAGTGTTCGCACCTCTTCCTGTTTCGAAATCGGCAGACGTCTTGGATGTTGCTTGATTGGTGGATGGTCACCAGTATCGATTCTATGCTGAGTTAAACTGGTTCGACCCACGTCAGAAGACGAGCGGGAGAAAACATCTTGAAGATCTTTAATGACACGCTCGGCAACATTCTTTTCCTCATCGTTTAATTGCGCATTCTGCAATAACTCCGATATAATGTTGTTTGAAGACACGGTTTTTGAGATGTTACTTTTTCTTTCAACGCTGGTTACTGGAGTACATTCTGCAACCACTTCACCTTTCTTAATAACTCTCGCCTTATCAGTTACATTGGCAACTCTCACCGGGATAACGGTCCCCGATAGGTCGACGAGTGCTGAGGCTATTAATACTCCTTTAGGGCTATTACAATTCTTGGGATATTCCATGACGCCGTAGCGGAAATTTCTATTTTCGGCTATGGATCCAGGAAGTAAAATTTCTGTTCTTGCCGGTATTGTGATATCGTCTTGAGCTATGATTTTGTGGATAGATTTCACTCCTTCATCATTAATCCCGAATAAAGTTATGTCCTCAGAGGCAGAATGCAGTTCGTTATTTTTAAAGTCCAAGGAAAAATTGTATTTCCTTAAAAAGTCCAATCCGAGTATGCAAGGGTCTGTAATTTCTGCTACATATGCCGTGTGATGGTAAGCGGCACTTCCAAAGGTGATGTTAACGTTTAATTTCCCTTCTATATTGATCTTCTCGCCGGACACAGTCTGGAGGGTAACGCAGGGCGGCGTCCAGATAAGTTTACCTTCGAGTTGTTGAGCCAAATCTTTTCGAATGATGGTAACATTGGCTCCCGTGTCGATCGTCATGTTACAAGGAATTCCATTGATTTGTCCCATGATGAAAATTCCGTTATTGCCGCCACTCACTGCAGAAATCTGAAGCGCTTTAAACTGGGGCTTTTCATTATCTGGCAACCTCCGCCCCGCGAGATGGCCACGAATTAGTTTCCCTCCTTCTTGAGAGGCGCGGTCTTAACATCCGTGCCCTGGGGTGTTCTGCAGTTTCTTCGAATGTGCCCTTCAGCTCCGCAGTTCCAGCACTTTACGAACGGTTTCTTGTCACCAGTATTCCGTGTCAAAGCATTCACCTTTCTGGTTAAATCGTCTAGGCGAGCAGTCATTGGATCCACTGGTTCTTGTATGTGAGCAGCTCTGATTGGGTGGCGGTCTCTACGAGTGGCTTGCTGTGCTGCCTCGAATTTCATGGCATACACTAGAGCACTTTTTAAGTCCTTTACATCAGCCATTCGCAGTGCTTTCTGTATTTCAGGATCCCGGATACCGTCGATGAAGTATTGCAGGGACAGGATTTCTCTTGTTTCTGTCGGGCACTCCGAAAAGGCGAGGTGGGACAGCCTTTCAACATCCGTGGCGAGCTCCTGAAGTGTTTCCGTAGGCTTCTGTTGACGGGATTTTAACTGCAGCCTGCTGTAATCTTTTAAACACTTCTCTCCAAAACGCAGCTCTAAAGCACCGGACAGAGCTTCGAAATCTAGCCTTTTGTTTTCGGGAAGAGTTTGAAGGATGTCCGCTGCGTCTGCTCTCAGAGAAGCCGCAAGGTGACAGGCCTTAGCTTGGGAATCCCATCCATTTGCTTCCGCAACTATAGAAAATTGTGTCTTATACACTTGCCAGGAGGTCTTCCCATCATATGTCGATAGCTTCAGAGAAGGATGTGCAGGCATGGCTAGGAATTTAAAAGTATCCGAACTGCTTCCAGCCGTCGCTACGAATTTCTTTAAAGTATCAACTTCTTTGGCAACTGCGGAAACTTTGTCATCAATTTGTTGTTCCACTGCAGAAACTCTTTCTTGAATTTGTTCTCTCACAGCAGAAACTCTGTAATCGATTTGTTGTTCTACGGCAGAAACTCTCTCTTCTATTTGTTCTTTGACAGAAGAAACTTTATTTTCAACCGCATCTATTCTGCCTTCCATAGTCTCAAATTTATTTTCTATTATGCAAGTAATTTCCTTTTTCATCTCTTCTTGACTTGCTTTAACGGCTCTCATCTCTTCCTTAACGGATTTCTCCATCTTTTCTTGAACAGAATTCATTTCTTCCTTAACAGATTTCTCCATCTTTTCTTGAACAGAATTCATTTCATCTTTAACAGAATTCATTTCATCTTTAACAGATTTCTCCATCTTTTCTTGAACAGAATTCATTTCATCTTTAACAGATTCTTGAACAGCTTTCATCTCCTCTTTCACGGAATCTTGGCCAGCTTTAATTTCTTCTTTAAATGCAGCAAAGGCTGCCATGAATTGCCTTAATTGTTCTTCCATTGCTCTAGTTAATGGCATTCAAAAATCCCACTTCTGACACCAAAAATTGTTACGTGCGTACGGGTTCGTAATATATTGAATGCACAAGTCGTAAAAAGTTAACAAAAATTTATTCTTTCCACAAGAAATAAATTAAAATGCTGAAATATTTCTTCACAAATCTTCGCACAATATCACAATATCTCAAACGTTTAGCAAAAACTCAGTTCAAAACAGATAAAATAGTTCTATCTCACAGCGAAATCGCTACAATCAATACAGCATTAAGTAAACAAACAGCAGTTCGCTTTTTACAGCTACAAGTATAACAGCAACAACAACAACTAACTCACTAACTGAGATGAGGTGTTTCACCTCGGCTTTTATAAGCTTTTTAATTATCAGTAGAACAATCACGATGTTTCTAGATTTTTCTGGATGGCAACAGTAATTACGAGATATTTATTTATTAAGCATTAAATGCACGCGCTCTTTTATTTTTATTGCTATTTTTTTTTGGCGTAGCTTTCTCTTCAAAAATCGTCTGCGTTGCTAAGGCAACATGAAGCAAATCTAATTACAATTCTAAATAAATAGCCAAATAAATGTGAAATTCGTAACAGTATTAATATGCAAATATATGAATGCAATATAATTGTGTAACTATTTATGACTCGGTCCAGAGAACTATTCTATGACTGTATATTCAATCGCTATATGCATATAAGTTTATTACGCTGTATATGGACTATAATACTTACGTATAAAATAAACACTAACTCGAAACGTACTTCCGAAAAGACGAAATTCACAAGTCTTCAAGAACTAATCACAGTTTGAAATTTAATCACAGTTTTGATTCTGTGTCTACAAAATTTATTCAAAATATTTCTTGCATTTTTGAATTGGTTTTACTTGAAACTTTTCACGTTCACAATGATTTATCTTGTTTTGTTAATGACTTTAATTCCAATCCAGTCTTCCCATACGCTTTTAAAATTCTATTAACTTGATTGTTCAATTTTTGTTACTATTTTGCCGACAGATGGAGCTACCTTTCTATTTGCATCACTCCTTTTGAGTACAAATACAACCGTAGCTCTCCTTTCCTTACATCCAGTCACATCTGCGATATTTAGGTATAATCTTAAATGACAGACTCACCTGGTTTAATCATATTAAAAGCGTCAAGAGCAAAGCTATTGGTATTAGGTGCAGATTCCTTCCCGTCATTGGAAAATTTTCTAATCTTAGCTTACGCACTAAAAGGAAAATTTACCTCATGTGTATCCGTCCAATTCCTTGTTATGCTGCTCCAGCATGGAATACTGCCACCAAGAATCAACTTCATCAGCTGCAAATAGTGCAAAATAAATTTTTACGTATTCTTACCGACGTTGATTATCTCATCAAAAACGAACTTTTGCACAGGGACTTGAAACCATCACCGACTACTTAAAAAGGACTAATGAAAAATTTTTCTCAAAAGTAGTCCAATGTGATTATGTAAATTATTCTCAAGTTTTCAGCTATGAAATTCTTTATGAAGATTGACACATCAAACCACTTGCTGTTCATACCAATCTGTGAGGCGACCGGTACTCTGTTTTCTTGCTCCTCGGTCGGTGGTTGTCCTTACTTTCACTTTTTCTGATATCAACTTTGGTTGTATTTTCTTTGTTGTATCACTGTATTATATTTATTGTTTGTATCTGTATATTGTACTTATTGTTGTACTTTATCTTGAATGCTCTTTTTGTCCTTCAAGGGTTTTCTCATCATTCATCAGGCTCTGAGATTTCGTCAACGTTTTACCTTGGTCCTTTTAGGCCCCTCTTTTCTTTTCTCCTTTCCTCCGATTTCCCATCCGAGATATCTCCACGTCCAGAGTTCATTACGTCCTGTGCCTTCAGGCTTTATTTCATGAACCGGCAACATTGCATCTGCAATAGCTCGGTAATAATAAACAGTCTAAGTCTTTCCTTACATCGTCCCCTTCTGATCTCACCTCTGTGGTGATTCAGATGTGATGAACCTTCAAAAGCGAGCCCCCGCATGGGATTTCTTAAGTGATTTATTATGAGCAGGATTTGTACACCACAATAAGCAGCAAAGCATCGTTTCGTTACATCGTGAATAATATCCCCACAACACCCAACACCACACTCGCAATGTATGCTGATGACACTCGACAATGTATGCGGATCACACCCGATCACAAAGTGCATTTGTTAATCCAGTTATACAGCAACTACGGGAATACATACACACACTTGATTAAACGGATAGAAAATTAGACTTTGCTAAGCAAATGGAAAGTTATGGTCAGCGTAAAAAAAAAAAACACAAGCTATTCTCTTCACAAGGAAGGAAAATCTTCAATTCTACGGTGTATCTAATCTTTCGGACAACCGGGATTTTATCTTGGGGTGATCCTTGGTAAAACTCTCAGATGGAACCCACACATTATAGCTATTATTCAGACGTTTCGAGTACTGAAAGTATTTATTGGAAATTCAAATTTCGTTCGATCAGGGGTAATGTCTCTGACCTAGCAACCCTGGTGTCACATCTCTCAACTTGCGTTGCCTTCATTACATCCTTGAGATTTTGTACACGTGGTTACGCCAACCGGGGATTCGCTGAGGTGACGGAAAAACAACGTATAATTCTTGCTAATAGCTCGCAAAACTCAAAGTATAAAAGTATCCTTCCTTACAGATTTAATTGCTGTTGATAAAGAAGGATCCGTACATGTTCTCCTTCGAAATCGATAGAGTCTTGACTAAAATCTAAGCCAAACAAAACGTTTTTGCTTTTCCTAATCTCATGTGTATGTACACTGCCAAAAGAAGGGGTAGACAGTTCTATATCTCCCGTTCTACTGGGCCGATTGACGGGATTCAAATTGCGTTTTTCATGTCTCGAAAGCGCGACTTGGAATATGCCTTAGATTTAAATACAATATACTTCTACTACAGGTATTCTGACATAAAATCGGTCTTTTTTTTAAATGACGTACCAATTTTTTTTCCATATTTGGTTTCTGCGACTGCAATTAGGACAAATTGCTAAGTTTAGTAAAAATCGCACGAGCAGTTTTTAAAAAGTTAGGTCTCGAAATCTTAGCTCTTCAATGTAAATGTAATATGATATACATTTATTAATATCCTCTTTTTTTATCAAACTTACTTGATTCCTTCTTCCAGAATTGGAAATTTAGGCTTAATCCAAATATAATTCCAACATTTTTTATGATTTATTTTTTAAATTTGTATTTTTAAATATTTTTTTATAATTTTTTCTAAAATAATTTTGTATCATAACGTGTAAAATTTTTAACATCCCCTTAAAGTAGATGTATTTCTGTACACATCTGCAAAAAATTAGACATCTTCATACAGAATTTCATAAGATATACGTCAATTTACATTTTGGCGCGTTTAGAAATTTGGTGCATCTATTATAAGCGGTAATAACGAAAATGTGGTTTACGCACTTCGTTAAAATTATTTGAAAGAATAAATGATGGACCTTCTTTCCGCTCGTGAGTGAATGAGGAAAAAAGAAAATAAGTAGGTTACTATTAATTAAGAATTTCGCCTAGTGAATTTTACTTGGGGCAAACTAAAAAAAAATGAGCCGCGATAAATTTTTCAATTTCTCCGTAAATTTCGCACCAAATTTTAAAAAATTTAATATTTGGGCATAGTTTGAGTAGTAGAATCGAAATATGGAAAAACATTAGCTTGTCATCTCATAAAAATTCCAATTTTGTGTCAAAATACCTATATTAGAACAATGATATATAAAAGTGTAATATATACCCTAAGTCGTGCTTTCGAGATATGAAAAACGCAATTTGAATTTTGTCAATCGGCTCAGTAGAACGGGAGATATAGAACTGCCCCCCCCGTTTTGGGGGCAGTGTACATCTCACCATATGTGCATTCATTCACCATTTGTATACTAGTATATGCGTATTATTAATAAAGGTAGACACCGCCACGGCGCTGTACCAATTAACCATACGGTAGATGGTGGGGGTGCGCGAGTTCTACCATCACTCATGCCTGAGATCGTATAGTAATCCGTTGCAAATGGATAAAACATTTAGAATTAATATTTAAATAAATAAAGATAGTAGCAAACTGTGGCTTTCTCGACCATTGTATGCACCACATTCAGGAAGCGCAGACATAAATCATGATCTTTTGTAAGCTGTGAAGATAGAAAATCCTAATATTAAATAACTCGACATATAATAAATAAGTGCATACATAACAAACAAAGAAAGCATGTTTTATAATCCAACCATTTTTTCCAGTAATACTCCTTGCGCTTCTGAAAAAGACACCCACCAGATATCTATGAAAAGCACATTGAATAAAAAATTTATTATGTATTAAATATTTTGGGGGGCTTGCAGGAATTCTTGTTGAACCATCTTCAAAGAACTATTCTGCCTCATTTGCATTATATTCATTGCTGGTATGTCGAAGAGCAGACCGGAGCAAAATCTGTTCAGTCGAAGGGAGAACCATTCAGGGAGGTTCTATTTTTGAACTACCTTTCGAGCTGTGAACGTTTAAGAGCGGGAGAGGATGAACGAAGAGAGTATCAGCCTCCTTCTTCCTCTTGGCATTCATATTGAAATATTCCAGCCAAAAGTTTCAATAAGGGGAGTCCACTATTTTAAAATTCGTCCCCGCAGACGAGTTTCTGTGATGTGAAACAGTCCGCTCTTGCTTTTTTATTCCCCTTTTCTGTGAATGGTAATTGCAGGTAAAGATTTTAAGAAAGAAAGTGAATCACGTTTTTACCGAGAAATTTCCCTTCGTTCGTAAGACATATTCTTGCTACCAACTCAATGGATAACGTTACGCATTTTTCTATATTTTTTTTTAATTAACGAGAAACTTATATTTCTTTTCCAGCTTCTTTTGAAATTTTTGCGTGTTTGTGAATAAGGATGTCTGGGACGTTTCTCAGTATCTATTACATGCTATAATTTTATTTATGCTCTGACTGTGATGACCCTTTAATTTTTTCGAAAATGTTGAATCTTTCGAATCTCAGATCTCTCGCATCCGTAAAAGTGAATGAAAATAAAAAATTTAAAAAAATCTGAATGTCTTCAGATTTTATATTACTCCCAAATTGGTGTTTTTTAACGGTTTGTGTGTTATCTTTATTTATTAAATATCATGTTCTTTGTACTTAGACCATAAAATTCAATTCAACAGCAATATCGCAAAACGATTTTAAAATGAGCATATTTTTAGAATTTCCGATACACAGTACAGCGCGCTGCAGATAATTTTATTTTATTTCATTTTTATTTATTCATTTTTATTTTATTTTCATTTTTATTTATTTATTTATTTATTTATTTTGCACAGCATTGCAATTGCTCGCTTTGAAATTCTTGAAAATTCGTTAAAGTGTTACAAAATATGAAGTCGATAATAAAACAAATTCCAAATTTGGGTTTCCAGATGCCCCTATTCGGAGGAGGTTTACGTTATTCAAAATTAAATGGCTGTAGGTACCGTTGTTTTATCACAATGCGAGAAATATACATACATTTATGCAGATTCTTCATTATTTATTTTCTTTAAATATAACATAGGGCGATAATATTTGGTGGCAACAGTTTGAAAAGTGAAACGGACACTTACAGTGAATCGACGCAAAATGCCAAAACGAAATTAATAGCTCTTCTGAGCTAACGCTTCTTTGTTCTAAAGAGAAAAGTTAAAAGCTTCTCTTTCGTATTGTGAGCTTTTAATTAACTCGAAATTTTAAATCTTCGTTTAATGACAAAACTTTTAAGAACGCATATTTTTAAAAATACGTCTATATTATTAAAAGCATATATGAAATTTAGTGAATACGCTATAGTAAACCCCCTTAAAACAAACTCGCATAAGACGATCACTCGGTTAACATGAACAAATTTCGGTCTCGGCAACGATGTACATGATCTTATAGGAACTTTTAAGAAGTAACGTTATAAGGTATTTTGACCCAGCTTCCAGCATGCCTTCGCGGTGTAACGGTTCCACACTCGGCGCGTATTCTAGAGGTCTAGGTTCAAGTCCGGGCGAAAGCACTGATCATTTTTCATGTCTCATGCTTCAAAATAACCTAATGATTCTACATTGTGAATTTCGGTTATCACGAGTTACAAACTATATTTTAGTCTGTTTTATCACTAGAATTTTTCATTTCACACGAACTTGCAGGCATGGTATTCTTTAAAACACAGCCACCACGAGTAACATTGCTTGGCAATCGCGATCATCGAGTCAACAGTGAGCTTCAGTTAATAATTGCAATTCTGTATTCAGACGTGCTTTTATGTTCTTTAAAAGTTTGTGGAGTTCTTCACTTTTATTTTGGTGAACGAAGTGTTAAGGAACCTAGTGAACTATTAAGCGAATTATCCCTTAGTTCAAAGAACAGAAAGCATAAACTCAAGAAGGGTTAATTACCCTTCATTCACTCAAAATAAGATTAACCGGCGGCCCCTTTCTTCGGGCAGCAAAGCTTCCACTTGGAATTAAACTTAAAAGTAAGAAATAAGAACTAACTAATGGCTAACAAAGATACTTAGCCGAAGCTAATACAATTCTAATGTAGTTGGCTCGTAACCTTAAACTAGCCGGTGAACTGTCAAAAGGCACGTAATAATATGGCCGAGCATTACAACAGCTTAGAGTGACGTACCTCAAAGGCAAACGCTCCCAACGCAAACACCGGATTCCTAACCCTTTCTAACTCCTTTTAAAGTGTTGATAATTCTACAGCTATTGTATGCCGGTTACCTAAAGGCATAAAAACCTTAACCAGAAGAAAGAATAGCATAATTCAATCATTTTTAAAGCAAAAAATGCAAATTTACAAACATATAAGAATGAAGAAACTGAGCTCATTGAGCCGAGTTACAGAGTGGGTATATTATGTAAGATATAACAAAATACGATACCTGTTTTAAAAATAATTTATAACTTCAAAATTAACAGTCTGAATTTGGTGCTCTATCCTTAAGTTCATCCTTTCTCCAAAATTCGAGATCATTCGAAATTACGTAACGGTTTAATGCAGATACCGCCTGCCCAATCAAATAATTGTAAACGAAACCTTTTCTCTAACTCGAACCTCCCGTCTTCCTCTGAACTGCTGTGTTCTCTTTTGCTTGGATTTTCCTGCTGGCAACACGGAAATTTTTCACGCTGCTGCTTATTTACTTGAAATGATGCCGTCGCTTTTTATCTGCCTATATAAAAATTATTTGTCGTCAACTATAATCGAAAAGTAATTTGTCTGCCAAAGAAATAATTTTGATGTGGCTGGAAATAAATATGGCGATTCGCCGAAATTAGCTTTGCCAAGGCCTTATTCCTGCCTTATCCACCCAAACATATGTACAGCCAGAAGTGGAAAGGAACCCATTCACGACTACGCATTTAGTAGAGTAATATCACATACACACACACACACACACACATATATATATATATATATATATATACGTATACATAATTTTGGTGCAGCCAAGTGCAAGCAAAATAGGAGGTGCACATCCACATGTTATAGTAGTCCTACATACACAATTTCAAGGTTCTGAGGTTACTCGTTTTTGAGTTATGCGAAATACATACGTACGTACGTACCCACAGACGCCACGAAACAATCTCTTCAGAATCCATTTTAAATCAGTTTTATAACTTTTTTTGGGGGGCGAAGTCCCTTTATTCAGACCTTCATGTGAAACCATTGCTAAATTGCATTGGATAGCGGACAAAATAAATATTTTCGTTGAAATGTGATATCTGAAATTTTTCGCGATTACGATACTTTCTTTTTACTTCGTACAAAGTAGTAAAAAAAATCTCATGTGTGCACCATACGACTTCCTTGTACAGAATATTAAATTATACTCATTTTGCCTTTCATTTAAAGTAATTGGATTGTATTAAATCACGTTTTAAATTCACTATATTTGTTTACCATAGCGGCACTCTGGCGCTAGATTCACTTAACAGAATTACATCTCATTCATTTTATAATTGAGAATGCACAAAAATTACGTACATCATCTGGAGAAATACGTAATCGTTGCCACATTTTCTATTCAAATATTATAATAACTCTAAAACGATGTGTAAAAGAAATTAAACAAACAAAAACAACAACAGCAAAAAAAGCAAACTGTTTTTCACAGACGATTCAGTATTTCTGATTCAATTAATTCAGTTCTCACATAGTGACGAGGCAAAAATACATAAAAACTCAAAATAACGATATTAAAAATTACGAAGTAAATCTTAAACACTTATTTCCTCGAATAAATCCCAGAATGGATTAAAAGCGTGATTTAATTCGCAATAATAATAGAAAGCGTTATCTTAGTTGTTGCGAAGCTCAGTTTCTCTAGGTTGGCCACGAATCCACTATTCTCATAAGTTTCAAATGTAAACAAATATGGCTGCCATATGAAAAATTATTAGGCTAAGCCGCACTTAAACAACTTTTAAATTGTTGACAATTCTACAAATCTCGCATGCAGATTTACTAAAGGCATAAAAACCTTAATCAGAAGATAAGAACAACATAATTTAATTATTTTTAAAGCAAAAAATGCACAATTTACGAATATATAAGAATAAACAAACTCAGGTTACTGAGCCGAAGCACAAGTGGATATGTAAATATATATTTATATACTTTTGGTGGGGCTGATTGCAAATCTACATGTTATAGCAGTCCTATACACAAAATTTCAATGTTCTGAGGCTACTCGTTTTTGAGTTATGCGAGATACATACATACATAAGTACGCACAGACGCCAAGAAACAATCCCTTCAGAATTTATTTAAAATCAGTTTTATATTTTTTTTTTGGCGGGGGAAGAATCGTTTATTCTGCCCTTACGTACAGATGTCAGCAAAAGCATCGTTAAATTGCGTTCAATAGGGGTCAAGATGTATATTTTCGTTGAAATATGCTACCCGAAATTTTTCGCGATTACAATACTTCCTTTTTAGCTCGTACAAGAAAGTGAAAATTAAATAAACACAGAAGCTCATTGTTAAAGGCTAAGTGTCTCACGTTTATTTATTCTGTCTGTAAAGTAACTTTCAACGTTCTGAGGCTATTCGTTTTTAAGAGATACATACATGCATACATCCGTACGTAAGTACGCACAGATGCCACGGAAAAATCTCTTCAGAATCCATTTTAAATCAGTTTAATAATTTGCTTAGGGGAAAAAAGTCCTTTATTTCGTCCTTACGTTCAGATATCAAGCAAAAGCATCATTAAATTGCTTTCGATAGCGGTCAAAATGGACATTTTAGTTGAAATATGATACCCGAAATTTTTCTCGATTACAATACTTCCTTATTACTTAGCACAAGGAAGTAAAAACAAAACGTTTCAGAAATGAGAAATATTTATTTACAAACTATCTTTAAAAACGGGCATGTTGTGAATTAAGAAAAACGTTCACATTTTGGCAGCTTTTAAAATTTAGAAACACCAAAACATGAATCTTTACCTTATCTCTTAGCACATTTTATTTTTGTCTTTGACTTTCCTAATATACGATTTGGGAATATATTTCGTGTAACTTAAGATGAGTTTTGAAGACAAAGTGTTGCAAACCTACATATTCCTGGAAAATATCCAATTCCAGTTTTTTAATTGCAGTATTTTCTGAGATAAATAAAGCACCGTAACCGTTATTCATCAGGAATATGACTCAATATTTGATGTAAGCGATTTCATTATTAAGCCAATGAAAGACGAAGAGACATCTAAACCCGCATTTCATGCAGAATTAAAACTTCTTTGGCAAATTGACAGCTTAGAGTACGAGCTGGCACCAGGTGCTGTGACTTCACTGCAGACGTCATATTTTGTCTGAAACTTTCATAGCCTTGGAAGCCGCTAATGACGCAACCTCAGCTCACTGTCTGCGTAATTCCAAGTTTTAATGAGCCTTCAGAAGTGTAATTGTTCTCTTTTTATCAGGAAACACCGACGGCTGTAGTCAGCCGACGCACAGTTTTGGAATGCGAACGCAACTGCTGCATCAATCTTAAGCAGGAGGCTCGCTCCTGCTATGGCGAAAAAGGAAAGTTAGCGAGATTTAAATTTACTTAGGCAAAGAGTTATTAAATGAAGCAACTTAAAAACGCTAATTTACTCTTAGCGTGATATTTTTTTACTTGTTATTAGCATGAACATTCATTCTACTGTAAGATTATAAGAAACCTTACCTTGATTACATTAACTGTTTTCTATTTTATAAGCACAGTGGAACTTATAGAAGTCTGTGATAGACTTTATAAGATCTGTTTTGAAACGTACACAGTGCAAAAAGAAGGCAATGGGACAGTTCTATATCTCCCATTCTACTGGGCCGATTGACGAAATTCAAATTGCGTTTTTCGTGTCTCGAAAGCGCGACTTAGGATATGTATTAGATTTATATGTAACATTCTTCTAACATAGGCATTTTGACACAAAATCGGACTTTTTCTGAAATGACATACCATTTTTTCCCTATTTCGATTCTACGACTCAAATTACGCCAAACTACCAAATTGTGTAAAAATCGCACCAGTAGTTTTTAAATAATTAACTCTTAAAATTTTAGTTCCATCAATGTGAATTAAATTTGATATATATTTATTAATATCTCTTTTTTAATTAAACTTACTGGATTCCTTCTTTCACATTTCGAAATTTAGGTTCATTCCAAACAAAATTGGCCCCTTTTTTATGATTTATTTTTTTAAATTTATATTTTAAATAATTTTTATAAATTTTTCGAAACACATTTTGAATTATAACGTATAAAATTTTTACCATCATCTTAAAGTAGACGCATTTCTAAGCCTTCCTGTAAAAAAATTACAGTTTTTTTGTTAAAAATTTCCTAAGATACGCTTGAATTTATATATTGGCGCGCTTTAAAATTTGGCATATTTCTTAAAAGCGATAATAACACAAATGTGGTTTACGCAGTTTGTTAAGATTATTTGAAAGTATGAAGGATAACTTTTTTTCCGCTCGTCTGCAATAAAAAAAAGAGAAGGAAAATAGGTTGCTATAAATTAAGAAGTTCGTTAAATAAATTATTCTTGGCGAAAACTGAAAAAAATATGCCAAGATAAATTTTTGAACATCTTCGTAAATTTCGCACCAAATTTTACAAAATTTAATATTTAGGCATAATTTGAGTCGTAGAATCGAAACATGGAAAAACACTGGCATGTTATTTCAGAAAAAGTTCGATTTTGCGCCAAAATACCGATGTTAGAATGATGCTATATACAAATCTAATATATATCCTAAGTCTCGCTTTCGAGACATGAAAAAAGCAATTTTAATTTCGTCAATCGGCCCAGTAGAACTGGAGATATAGAACTAACCACCCTTTCTTTTCTTTCTTTTTTTTTAATTTTTTTTATTTTTTCCCGCAGTGTACATGTGTACATGCATTGCTACAGAAGATAATATGTGACTTTATATATGTTATTATTTAGGATGCGTGGGAGAGAGGGCACCAATAATTTTTTTTAGTTATAGCTGAGATGGTTATAAATATGACTAACAATACAGATAGGATGCGAAACAGGCGGACGGGAATTTGAAGACCAAGTGTAGCTGTGTATTCACCACATAAATTTATTTCATGAATAATTCTGAGGATACGCATAATCTCTGTAACACATCAATATAAGTGCACTGCGCAATTTTTCGTAGCTTTTGTTCAGACAATGGATGATAATGGACAGTGACAGGAAGGCAAAGAAAAGTAAGTTCGCATTTCAACAAAGCGTATTTATACACTTGCATCTTTTGTTTAAATTTTTAACGGTGCTAGAACAGAAGCTAACCGCACTGCAAGAAATACAATGATGTAATGCGGATTAGGTTTCAAGTGAAGCAGTTTAGATTCCACGAAGGGGCCGTAGCCAAATCAAAATGAGGAATTAAAAGGACTATTGCGAATTTAAAGTTAATAATTTTCTTTTATATTTTGTATCTTACGTATATATCTTTCTAATGTTTAAATATTTATTAAAATAATAATAAATGACAATTGGAAAAGTGTTTGGTATAATCCGTTGCAATTCAGCCGTTTTTGATCGATTTGATTTATTTGATTATGGCAAAGAACTCGAAGACTCTCTGTCTAAGGGATGGGCTGCCTTAGTCAAGAACATTCTAAGGAAAACTGACTCAAATACACGTTATGCATCGTAAATCAGCTGGAATTTAGATCTTTTCACTTGAAGACTTCTCTAGGATTTACCAGAAGCAACTCTGTGGCACTTGTTTGCGAAAATATAGATTAAGATTTACGAAATTGCAGAAAAGAATTCATCTAAAAATATAAAACTGTGCATATCATGATCTGTACCTTTCAACACTTCATGAAGTATGCTCAGTTTTGAAGATCTACCGTATTCGCTAGCGTATTTTACCCTCCCTCCACGTATTACTACTGCCCCTAGCTTTTTAGCAGTAGATTCTGTTTTAAAATATTCGCAAAATTTTCACCTTCTTTTGTTTATAGTTTCACCCTCTGAGGGCTGCTTTATTGGTAAATTGTATTCTCTTGATTATTGTATTTTATTCGGTGCACTTTGAATTCGTATTTGCGTTTTTGTATTAGCATTTCAGCCATTTTATTTTTCCTTACATTTATTATTTGAAACATATTTTGTGCAGAAACTACCCAGATGTGGCAATTGTTCTCATTGTTCTCAAACAGTAAATGCTAAAATTGGACAGAATTAATATTTGCTGGATGAAAATAGAAGGAATTTTTAAATTATTAATTTTTCCTTCATGTACGTGTCGTAAAAATAAAGTAGCTGAGTGCTATATAAAAATTTCGGAATCATATTTTAAAATGCTGAATGCTGTTTAAAAACTTTTTTTACCTCCTACTCATGGATACATCTTTTCCTAAGTTTTAACGTTTTGATTCTTATAGAACAAAATATTAAAATCTGTCACTCATGCAATCTGCTCCGTTCGTTTTGGATAGGTGTCTTAATTTTATTAGTCCAAAGGGGCTTTGTCCCTGAAGGACTATTGTTTTCATTTTGAGATTTTGCGTTGAATCCCTATAAACGGCTATATCACTTTTCAAATTGTTGCCACGAAAGGTTATCGCTCTGTATTATACTTAGAGAAATTAAATAATGAAGAATCTGCATAAATGTATGTATATTTCTGCAAATGTGATAACACAACGTTACCTAGAGCCATCGAATTTTCAATAACCTATGTTTCCACCCGAATATGTGCATCTGGAAGCCCGAATTTGGAATTTCTTTTATTATCTATTTCATATTTTGTAAAACTTTAACGAATTTTTGATGATCAATTCAACGATTTAAAAGCGAGCAATGGCAACATTCTACGTGGAAGAAAAAAAAACCTTTTTATCTTCAGGGCGCGGAACTGTGTATCGGAAATTCTAAAGATATGCTCATTTTAAATTATTAGTCCAAAGGGGTTTAGTCCCGAAGGACTATTACTTTCGTTTGGGCGTTTTGCGTCGTTTCACAAAAATGTCCGATTCGCTTTTCAATTTAGTGCTAATGTTTCTTTGTTAGTAATTGAAGTTGCATTGGGTTGGCTATTGGAATTTTTGGAATTGTACTGTGTTGGTTATCGAGTCTGTACTGGATGGATTAATGGAATTGTATTGGGTTGACTATTGGAATTATATTGGGTTTGTTTTTGTGTACGTATTAGGTTTAGTTTAATGTTTGTTTCGTTCGGCAAGTTTTCATATTATTAAGCAAGATCCCTTTGGACGTAATCTAAAATCTGAATCCTTTCAGATTTTTTTTTTATTTTGCGATATTGCTGAGGAACTGAATTTTATGGTTTAAGTGCGAAGAACATGATATTTAATAAATAAAGGTAGCACACAAAATGTTAAAAAAAATCCTTTTGGAGGTAATTTAAAATTTGAAAACTTTCAGATTTTTTAAAATTTTTATTTGATTATGAATTTTTATTTTATTTGATTTTTATGTTATTATGCTATGGGGGGGGCAGAAATATAAAGTACTTCACTGAATGAGGTTATGACAGGAAACTGTTGAAAATATGAAAGTGATAAATGTTGTTTACCGTATTTTACTCTTGAAATAAATTTTTAAAGCTCAAACTATACACTTCGTCTTTAAATGTTCTTTTTTATACCTTCTGAAAAGCTATGCGGTAAATATAATTCGAACATCCTGCTAGTTGTAAATTCAATCATCTTCTAAAACGTCTTTCTTTC
>KK116631.1:79807-119410 GCA_000611955.2 Stegodyphus mimosarum | reverse complement strand
TTTTTTTTTTTTTTTTTGTTTCTTCTGAAATTTATACATCTGAAAATGTGTATATTTTTTAACGTTCTATTCCTTAGACTAAAAACGTGTTGCCTCTGAAATTTCAAAAATAAAATATTTGCGTAGCATTTACCAAATAAAACCACGCAGCGGGTTATCAAATAACTTTCTCTTTGAGAATTTAAAATACCTCAAAATTTCTCATAAAAGAATTTTCCAGATACTTTAAATTCCTTCCACGGGAAAGCAGTTTCATTAATGCCATTTTGCACAAACTTATCCTCATTATAGGTATTTTTATTCGCATTATTATTATTACTGAGATCTGGTGCAAAACCGCTTCTAAAGTCTAGTTCTTTTGAATTACCAACAACCTTTCAAACCTCGGAGCGCTAACGAAGGGACACAGCCCTTCCTGTCTTTTAACTTCAAATATCCTCTTCGTTACATGTCAGCGCAATACTTTTCAAATTTCCAATTACGAGCCGTAAATTTACGGTTATCGAATGAGATGGTCTAGCCAGAAGGAAATAAGTAAATCCGAAGCGCTAAATCCCGGAAACTTTCACCCCTTCGACAGAAGGTTCTCCTATCGATTTTCAGTAAGCCATGTTTGCAGAAAGTGAGGATTGCTTCCACGATCGATTGGCCGTGTCGACTGAATAATGACCCTTCCAGGCCGAGAAATTGAGTAAAGTGTTCGAACAAGGTATCCCTCCCAAATCACGCAAACTCGTCCCGGGCCTGAGGAGGTATTCATTAAGAATGGTGGACAGAATGTCCAGCGACAGGTACGAGGTTGTCATGGGGAAATCCATTTTCATATTGTTCGCCGTCTTTTGCAGATTCCATATCATAAACTACACAGAGAGAGCGCGCAAGAAATTTGAAACGGATTTTTAAATCGGAACATTTTCCGTCTAAAGACTTTAATACTCCACACGCCCCCCCCCCGCGTATTGTTCCCCTTAGCTCCTTAGTGCCAATTTTAAAATTTTTTTTTAAAATACTCGTAACACTCCTTTTCTCGAATGCGTCCTGAAAAAGAGTTCTCCTAAATTTTAAAATTAACTCGCCCATGTAGTGACGGTTTTTGTCTTACTAAAAAAGACCAACATTCTCAGACTATCTGTGAACGTCACGCCGAACCTTTATGTTCTAAGTGTTGAACTTTATGACTGCCTAACACAATACCCGATCCATCACAACAAAGCAAACACAAACTGGCATCCAGTAATGCGAAGTCAGCTGCACATTTACCTTCTCTAATTATTTATGGATGATTTGAGGCCCAAGGAGAAGCAAAGACAACAATAAAAGCGGGGCAAGATTCAAGTTACGGGGAAGTAGAAATGAAGATATTTTATTAGATACTGCAATGTTAACATTGCTATGTTATTTTGTTGGAACGTAGGTTTCTTTCCAAGAAATAATATTCTAATAGTTCCCAATAGTTTATACATGACTATTTTCCATTTGGTGTGTTTGTACCGTTAATGTACCCTTCGAAACTTAAATTACTCTCATAATTAATTTTCCCCTCTCAATTTTAGGGCAGTAAATTTAGTAAAAAAAATGGGAACAAATACGCGAGTAAATGCAGTAATATTTCTTTAAAGTAATCGTTCTTACATATTAATGTACACATATTAATGTTACACATTAATTACATATTACATATTAATAACAAATACAGCTATATAAATGAATTACCAATTAAAAATGAAATAATGACGCAATATCAATCAACAGAAAAGTCAGTTTTTCATTAAAAAGGTTTGCTTTCATTAAAAAGGTTAGTTTTTCATTAAAAAGGTTTGCTTTCATTAAAAAGGTTAGTTTTTCATTAAAAAGGTTAGCTTTCATTAAAGAGGTTTATCAAAGGCCTAGCGGTAAAATAGCTAAACACTTGTAGTTCAGTCCGAAGTTCGAATCTCGCGAACGGATTGGCTGCATGGGCGTTTTCGCGGTTTTTCCCATGTGTAACGTGTATAGATCCAGTTTCCCTCAAGAAGTCCGCCACGAATTCTTCCCTTCTCTTAAGTAGATGGCTCTTGTGTGCTTTGCTATAAACGAATAAACCAATCGGGTTATATTGGGGACGATGTCTATGGTTAACCAAAAACCGCGGTTGATTCGATAGCAGTTAAAAAAAAAAAGCACAGGAAATAGGAATATTCCATAGCATATTTAATAGGAAAGTAATGTTAATAACTTACTCGTATTTTAAGCAGTTTAATTCAGAGAAAAAATTCCTTTGGTTATGTAAAATTAAATCAGCATTCTAAACGCGAACGTATTTCAAAACAGAGAGAATGAAGTTTTTGTTTTCACTGCTTTTTGTAAACGTGTCAACGATAAACAGAATATTAATGGCTGCACTTTTTAATTTATTTTTATGATTTGCAGTTAATTCCTAACAGATAAATTATAAAAAAAAAATCTGAAATGTTTCAGATTTTAAATTACGTCCAAAGGGACGTTTATTTAACATTTTGTGTGTTACCTTTATTTGTTAAATACCATGTTCTTAGCACTTAAACCATAAAATTCAGTTCAACAGCAATATCGCAAAATAATTTTAAATTGAGCATATCTTTAGAAATTTCGGTACACGCTCTCACGCGCTGGAGATAAAAATGTTTTTCTGTACAACGTTGGTATTGCTGGCTTTGAAATCTTTGAGTTTGTTAATGAAAAATTCGTTAAAGTTTTAGAGAATATTGTTACGAATTTCACATTTATTTGGCTATTTATTTAGAACTGTAATTAGAATTCCTTTTTATTTTCCCGTGCAACGCATGCAGACGATTTTTGAAGAGAAAGCTACGTCAAAAAAAATAAAAAACATGCATACATTTATGCAGATTTTTCATTTTTTAAAATTTAATGCAGAGCGATAACATTTAGTGGCAACAATTTGAAAAGTGATATGCCGTTTTTGTGTTTCCGACGCAAAATCGCAAAACGAAAGTAATAGTCCTTCGGGAGTAAATCCCTTTGGACTAATACCTACATATTTCAGATTATATACAACTAAATTATATACTTCTGTATATAAAAATCAATGCCGTCTTAACAGCTTTATGGGCCCTTGGTTAAACCAGTGTTTTGAGCTCCATACGACAACATTTCACAGAAATGAAATGTAAATAGCAGACAATATTACACATATATTTATTTTATTGGTACTGTAAAATAAACAAAATAAGCGTTGAAACATAAACACAGATGAAATGGCACAGTATTGAAATTTTTGAGAAGCATTTGTGGCATCTTCGGAGAATGGCCTTCGATTTGAAGTCAATGGCCTTCAAGATGCTGTTTTGCATGTATATGTGCGAAAGACTGTTCAAGCGTTATTTCCCCATTCTGCTACAAAGCCCATTTTTGTAGGTTTCAGTCTTAAAAATGAACGCTCTCCTGTAATATTGATTACCATCATACACTGGTCACTCTAAGTTCAATTTTAATATTTGCTTTAAACTTAAAGTCTATAAGAATTCAGTTAGTTTTACTAAGAGTTATTTTATATTAGAGTGTTTTACTGTCTTTCTCCCTTCCCAATTTCTGCCACACTGCAAATTTCTAGTTCTGTGTATTGAAATGAGGTAGAATGGAGACAGCTTTTAAGGAAACATTTTAGAGGGTAGAATCAGAGCGCGATCTGCTTGCTGAAGTCTATATTTGCTATATTTATTCTCTTCAGAACAGCCGCGGCGTTGCGTTTTTCTCGCCATTAAGCTTGTGACTCATATTAAGTCTGAGTCAACTTGTGCATTTTGTGCCTATGTACCCTTTCGATTAACTTACGTTTAACTTATTATAATTTAAATTATCTTTCTTTTTGAATTAACGATAAATACTGGTTGGTTCTGTTATAAGGTACTTCTCCCGCCTTCTTTGCACTGCTTCGTGGTGTAGTGATCAGCACGCTCGACGCGTATTCGAGAGGTCCGTGGTTCGAGTTCCGGCGAGGGCATTGCTCGTTTTTCATCTCTCCTCCTTCGAAATAACCTGACAACTCTACAAGTGGCGCCCGAACAAAGAAAGGTGGGGGATAATGATTTTCCACCACCGGGATTTAGTGATTGAGTTCTCTAATCCCCAGCCTCCCTTTAAAAGTTGGAGCATATAGGGTATTTCTTCCGCCTTCTTTGCATGCCTTCGTGGCGTAGTGGTCAGCACGCTGGAAGTGTATTCGGGAGGTCCGTGGTTCGCGTCTGGGCGTGGACATTGCTCATTTTTCACATCTTCCCTTTCCAAATAACCGAATGACTCTACACTGTGTACACGAGCAGTGCCTTCTGTTAGACTTTCACCTGTGGTCATTTACACCCTTTCTCAGTCTGTGTGGATACTTTTACGTTGACATTGATATATTGATAATTCACTTTAGGTCTTAGAATTCTCTTCTGTGCTACCAAAGAGCTGGAGACTATAAAAGTGAGTGGTCTTCAAAAGATGTCGTTTTCTACGCACATAAGTTAAAAAGACTTTTCAAACGTTTTCGCTCCATTCTGCTACGAAGCATATTTCTATTAGTCTTGAAAATGAACGCTCTCCTGTACTGTTGGTTAAAATAATAAACTGGTTACTACAATCTAAGTGCAGTTTCAATATCTGATTTAGACTTGAAGTCAATGGTTTCAAAGATACTGTCCTCCAAACACATGAGTGAAAGATCACGGCGATGACTGGGGCAGGTAGCAAATCTATTTCCGTGGAATGACTGGGTACGTTTGCGATGTTGCGTGATACTCAAATCTTTGCAAATATATATATATAATTCATGGATAGTATATACAGTTATTGAAAGGAATGATAGTCCTCGTAGTGTGAGGAGACTGCTAACGAGAGTCTTTCTAGTCAAGAGCTCAAAAGCATTCTAGGTGTCTCCAGTCGAGTGTTCAGGAGACTTCTAGGTCTCTCTAGTCGAGAGTTCAGGAACAGTCTGACGTGTTGCATCGATGAAAAAAATCTTCAGACTGATTTTGCCACGCCTCTTTAAATTTTCTCTTGTATTTTACATCCTTTGATTCGTTTGATTCGTCTATTGCTATTCGGAACGATATCAGAGGAAAAACAATATCATTGGTTCGTCAGCCCTCCTGAAACTGAGAGGCTTTGACGACAGACACGGTGCAGAACGCTAAAATCTCCTGACACTAGTCGTGAAGTTATGTCTCTTGCATTGTCACCTGGAACGAATTATTGCGTCTGCGATGTCAGAAACGTGTTGTGTGACACGTCGTAAAAGCTCGGAAGCAGTGATTTGCGGGGACCGTACAAATGATTTTCTCATCTCTGTGTGGTGGTCCATCGCAGATTGTTTAAACGATGCTGCCGTATTCTATTTCGAAGCATATTTTTATGTTTAATCTTGAAAATGAACGTTCTTCTGTACAGTTGGTTACGATCAGGAACTGGCCACTTTCATTCTAAATGCAATTTCAGTATTTGGGAAAACATCTTTCAAATTCACCGAAATTATTTTTCTGCGAGGGAAAATTTTGACAATTTCCATCGTCAGAAATTCAAATACTCACATTCATTTAAATTCTCATCATAATTCAGGTCTTTATCATGTATATTAGCCAGACGTTTTCTTTCAAATGACACTTTAATGGAATGGGAAGTAATCGTTTTCTCTTTAGCAAAGAACTAAAACAGATATCTAGTCTGTGAATAAGTCTCTAAACGTTTGGTCAGCTCGAAGATTAGAGTTTCCAGAATAGGGGGAAATTTTTCTTCCTTGAACCTTTCAGGTTTGTTGAGAAGTACTATAGTTTCATCAAACCTACTACGATGCGTACTTCCTTGTCGTTTCTGTTTTTCCCCATCAATGGAATCTTCATCTGGTCACAGTTAGTTTAATTCAGAAATATAAAGTTCGAAGCTACGTAACGTTGGGAATCAAAGTTGTGCGATAATTGCATATTTAGACACAGCAATAACCAACAATGTTCTCGAATTTGAAAAAAAAATAGTTTCTCTAAAAACGAGTGGATATCATTTCGGTTTTATATTACATTAATTTAAATATCATACATATTTTTACTAACAGCAGCAAGGTTAACATGTATGGATTACAATGGGGGACACTATGCTCGTGGGGCACATGGGCAAGTGCCCAGTGAGCCCTTGCGTTAAGACGGCACTGATAAAAAGAATTCCTAGCTATTCCATCATTTGCTATCACGACAGCTGTTACACATACTTTCTTCTCCCTATGCACATTTTCTGTATAACTTTCGCTTCATTCTGATAGTTTAGTAATTTTTCATAATCGTTGAATATTCGTATTTATTTGAATATGCTATCTACTGGTTTTAGTTAGTTATTTATTTTCTAAACAGCAACACTAAAATTGGTTGCTGTTTTAATCCTTTCTCCCCCCCCCATTATATAGCACACTCTAATTTAAAAGTAGGGAAACAGAGTTGTAGTGTTGCCAAAGAAGAAATAAATGACTAACTAAAAACAGCAAATCGCATATTACATCATTACCTAATTTTTCATCGCTCCGCAATAAACAAACTTAACGCATTTTTACACAATGCAGAATTAATCTGTAACTAGTTAACTGGAAGCTGACCATATGAATTTAATCAATATTTCGTATTTCCATGAATGACCATGAATTCCATGCTGACCATATGAATTTAATCAATATTTCGTATTTCCCTGAATGACATGAATTCCATGCTGACCATATGAATTTAATCAATATTTCGTATTTCCATGAATGACCATGAATTCCATGCTGACCATATGAATTTAATCAATATTTCGTATGCTGCGCTTACCAGAGCGCAAAAACTGCTCACATTTTCTTTCCGTGCTTCTTCTTGTCCTTCCGTATGTTTCTTCCGCACTTCACGGCAGCACACACGCTGCAGCATTCAAAAAAAAAAAAAAAGGAAGTCTGAAAGTTTTCAGAATTTACATTACGGTCAAAGGGACTTTTTTTAACGTTTTGTGTGCTACCTTTATTTATTAAATATCATGTTCTTCACACTTAAACCATAAAAATCAATTTAACAGCAATATCGCATGAGCATATCTTCAGAAGTTCCCGTTACACAGTCTCGCGCGATGGAGATAAAAATGTCTTTTTTTCTCCGTAGACTATTGCCATTGCTCACTTTGAAATCTTTGAGTTTGTTGTTTGTTAATCAAAAATTCGTTAAAGTGTTACAAAATACGAATTCGAAAATAAAAAAAATTTCAAATTCCAAATTGGGGCTTCCAGATGCCCATATTCGCATCTAGACGTACGTTATTCAAAATCTGATGGCTCTAGGTACCGTTGTTTCATCACAATTCGAGAAACATACATACATTTATACAGATTCTTCATTATTTAATTTCTTTAAATATAACACAGGGCTTTCATATTTGAAAGTCAACCGAGATTTATAGTGAACGAACGCAAATGCCAAAACGAAATTGATAACCCTTGGGGGCTAAAATAAAATCTGAAATCTTTCAGATTTCATATTACGCCCAAAGTCTGTTCCAAGCATAGATAGTTTCTCGCATGACGTGGCCAACCTTTTTAATTAAATATCGTTGGTTGATTAAGCATTTCGTAGACCGTGTATCGTCATTCATGTAAAAGGTCTTCGACCCCTGAGGGTCTTTACCAATTCATTTCATACTTCCCTTTGGGCCTAAAAGTTGAAAAGGTTCAATCCAGACAGAGTGAAGTCTTATGAGCCTTCATGTAGTAGTCTCTTTAGAGAAGTACTATAATATAAAAATTAAATTTGTCATAAAAAATCCTATCACACATTTTAAGCAATTATATGCATTTCAAGTAATCTTGAATAATAATACACTAATAATTCTTGAAGACACAGTAGGTGAAATAAGAATAAATAATATCCTCGGTTATATTTTATTTTCGGCTGGAATCAACCCTATACAAAAATTCCACCTGAACGGAGCCTTGACTAAGGACGCTCGGCTATTGAGCTCGCTGAAAAAAAACAGTAAACGTTCAAAATTAAAAAATTCCCCAATCGCTGTTTTGATGGATGGCTCTACGTATTTTGCAAGGCTGTAGTATGGTATAATCGCAGTTTCCAATTTGTTTTATGACGTTTTAACAGTATTTATCACAGTCAGTGTAAAATTTATGTGTAAATCGTAGAATTTCTGAGTCAGTGGACACTGTCATTCAAATCATTATGAATGACAGGGTGTCTTGTAAACCAAGGAGTATTGGTAAGATTAACTACTTACACTATGTCTGTGTATTGATCTTGGAAATTTTATATAGAGACTACTGATTAAACAGTCATAATGTTATTAAAATAAATAGGAGGACTTTGCAATCTAGATGTAAATCGGTCAAAATAATTTTTGAAGAAAATGATCAATACAATATTAATAGAAAAATGCACACAGACGTAAATGGGCTGAAATGCACAAACATTCTGAATTTCAGATAGGACTATGTTTATTACATAAATTTCAATAATGATAAACAACCAGTGATGGGAATTTAAAATAATTCAAATTTCTCTAAACAAATGGTAGAATAAATAATAGATTGTGTTAGCAGATGCGGCAAGTAATTAAGATAGAACTGCTATAGTCTGGTTGGTGCAGTACAGCTAAAGCTAAATGTCAGGAGAACATCGATTATGTTCATATACGAGTCAGGGTTATTTGATTTAATGTTGGTGCGTGTGAGCTTAGATGCACTATTTTCTTTTCGAAGTTCATCCTGCTGCCTTAATTCTAGTATGATTCGGAAATGTTATCACGTCGGAAGTGCGATAGACCAAAATGCCAACATGTCTTTCCTCCACTAGCGCTTCTTTTCAAGGTTGCTTCTGGCATGTATGTTTTAGGTTTCTAACGAAATGTTATTTAGTTTTTTCCTGTCTGCCTCTGTTCGCCACGAGGTTCCCTCGCTGAAGAATTTAAGTAGGAAGCAATTTTACTGTAAAATTTAGAGAACAATGAATGAGATTTCCGCTGCTTCGCAGATTGAAGAAAACGGAATGTTGGCGACGTTAATGCTAGTTTTGCTGGTCACTAGACTGTTTGGAAACCGTGTGTCAGCAATTCCGTCGTGGGCTATCATTGACGCTTTCATATTCAGCATCTATCCCCCTGATTTTTCACCTTCTTACACCTCTAACTTCATCGCTATCTTCATCACTTTTTTCCTCTCTGTCGTTAAGTAGTCTACGCATAGACGTAATTTCGTTCTTCATCAACGAAAACTCAAACTCATCTTCACCTGAACTGATTCTTTCGTCGTGTTCCATGTTTATTAGGTTCCGTAACTTTGAAAATAATATTCCTATTGCCACGACTGTCGAGTTCGAAGTAACATCGAAAACGTGTATATAATAATGAATCTAAAAAATGTATTAAAATTAAACAATAATAGTTACTTTACACACATGTATTTCTGAATACACTTATGATGCAATATTGCTCAAATCAAATTTAAATAAGTTCAAATCGAATGGAAATCGAAAGTCACCTCTCCGGTTGCCGCGTGAAATCAATTGGTCACTCGGGTGCAAAGTAATTCTGTGTCTGTCTGTTTGAGAGTTAGATGTTCCCGTTGTGATAACTCACCTTCAAGAACATAGGTGGCACCTTATTGAGATTATAATTGTCATAGCTAAGCAGGTGAACCCCACAAAAACTGTTACACTCTAATATCCTCCTTTATGTCTTGAACGAGGTTAAAGACGAGGGTAGATTAAATTTCAAAGGAGTCAATAATGATCAAAGGTCGGTTAAGGCCATGTCATACAGATATATATGCACGGGCAATTTATGGCATAACAAAAGTTCTCTTGGTTCAAAAAATATATTTTTACGGATACACGGATTCGTAATGAATTGAATGCAGACAGAACTGATGGTAGCTTGATAAAATTAATTTTCATAACACAAACACTTTACAGTTCCAGAATGTTCTACAAAAGTACTCGTACAGCTCTTCTCAATATGACACAGCGCAATCAATAGTTAACAGTTTAAAGTCTGAAAACGTTAAACAGAACTCAATGCAAAATACATATAAAAAGCGAAGCTCGCACGGATACCTAACTCTAAATAATAAACTGATACCCTATCCTGGCATACATAGTTTTCCCCCGCCGCCGAGAAATCTCTAGTATCTTCCATTTCTCTAAATTACTAGAAGACATATATGGTTTAAAGTTATATATAAGGTCTGGATACAGTTACAGTTACATATAGGGATTAATTACAGTTATTCACCTACAGTATCAATTACAGCTATACAGGGACAAGATCAAATGTCACCAAATGTCACCAGAAATTATTCACCAAAAGAAGCCTGCCGATATCTCGTGAATTTAGCAAGATAGTCGTTTACCTCAATGTTAAACAGACTTGCTTCTGTAATCGTATTATCCAGGCAGAACTTCGCTGCCTTCAGACTTTTCCCGTTACATTATTCAAGTGATACTAAAATTTCACATATAATTTCCCTAAACTTATTTAATATATACAAAATTCGTAACCACATTCTAAACTTAATAATTAATTATTGATATAAAGCTATATCATGCAGCAAGGAAGAAATCAAACAGAATAAATGTAAGAGAAAAATACCCAAAAAAAGTATTGCTCAAGCCCAACTCTTGCTCAAAATATACGTGTTTGTTAAATTTTCGAATTTAAAAGGAATTTCGAATTTAACAACATTATTGAATTTCCCTACTTCTTACCTAGTGCAACCAGGTTTTTCTCAAGTCAATAATTTGGTACAGAAATCAAGAAACAGACTGAATATGTTTCAGTGAGGTGATATATGAACTAAATCAAAGAGTTTTAGCTTATATATTAAATATTTTGTACCAGAGCTTCAAGCGCTGCCCTCACATTAATTAAAATCGAACATTTGGGCAGATAGAATTTGTGATATTTTGCAATTTTTTTTTAAACTTTTCCGAATTGGCAAATTGAAAAAAATCTGATGTGTACACCACATGATTCCTTTGTACGGAATATTAAATTCGCATTTCATTTACACTTAGTAGACTGAATTAAATCTACTTCGTTGATAGCGCATAAACCAAAACAGAATGAATGTATTCTTAAAATTCACTATTTTTTTTTTCATAACGACACTCTGGCGCTAGGTTCACTTAACAGCATTACATCTCATTCATTTTATAACTTAGAATACACAAAAATTACGTATATCATCTGAATAATTATGTAATCGTTGCCACATGCGCTATTCAAATACTATGATAAATCTAAAACGATGTAGAAAAGAAATTAAACAAACAAACAAAAAGAAAGAGTTTCTCACAGACGATTGAGTATTTCTCATTCAATTAATTCAGATATCACTTCGCGCCAAGGCAAAAATACATTAAAACCTAAAATATCTATATTAAATATTACGAAGTGAATCTTAAACACTTATTTTCTGGAATAAATTTCGGAATGGATTAAGTATGATTTAATTCGCAATAATAAAAGAAGGCTTATCTTTGTTGTTGCGCAGTTTAGATTCTCTAGATTGGCAACAAATCCGCTATTCTGCTATGTTTAAAATCTAAACAAATATGGCCGCTATGGTCAAAATAATTAGGCTTAGCCGCATTTAAACAATTTGTAAATTGTTGATAATTCTGCAGTTATAACATGCTGGTTAACTAAAGGCATAAAAACCTTAATCGAAAGATAAGAACACCATAATTCAATCATTTTTAAATCAAAAAATGCCCAATTTACAAACATACAGGAATAAAGAAATTGAGCTCACTGAGCCGAGTAATAGAGTGTATATATATATACATATATTTATATACTTTTGGTGTGGCCGATTGCAACCAAAACAGGAGGTGCACATCTACATGTTATAGCAGTCCTATACATCAAAATTTTCGACGGACTGAGTCTACTCGTTTTTGAGTTATGCGAGATACATACATACATACATACATACGTACATACGTACGCACAGACGCCACAAAAAAAGTTTTTTAGAAACCATTTTAAATCAGTTTTATAATGTTTTGGTAGGGGAAAAGAGTCCTTTATTCTGTCCTTAAGTTCAAGTATCACGCAAAAACATTGTTAAGTTACACTCGATAGTGATCAAAATGGATATTATATTTAAAATATGATACCCGAAATTTTTCGCGATTATAATGCTTCTTTTTCTGACAAGGAAGTAAAAAAATAATAATAGGTAATAAAATATAAATGTTAGGAAACTATTTTTTCCCTAAAACTTTTGTTTGTATTCTAATTGCGTCTTTAAGTTACCTGTGCGAGGTTATACTATGATCATGTTGTGCACTGTATATTAAACAGTAAATGTAAGTAGTTCGATGACGAAATTGATTCTTTAAGAGGGATCTATGAAAGCAAAATTTTGTAATCAATGCTCTGGAATGAATCGCAGACAACATCGTGTTACTTAAATAAAGTTAATGTACCTGTAATATACGCCTTAAAATTGTCAAACTAGTATTTAACCCTTTAAATGAGTTAAATTGACAAAAAAGAGTACAGTGCAAAAATGATGACATCTGTCCAGGAGCATATTCGCCCTGCACATTCCATGTAATATGCAACGAGTAACTGTGGTCTATGCACTCCTCCAAGGCATAATAAATTATTTTGAACAATCTGGAGAAGCCACTTATATAAATCTGTGTTTGAATAATAGATCAGACTAATAAACAGTCTTCACATCGGCTGTTGTAACGTAAGTGAATATCGCAGATAAGGAGAGAGCTATTTTTCCGCTTTTATTCCAATAGTCTATAAACCTAGTTAAAGAACTGAAAAAAAATCCTTGATAGATTTACCCTCTGTGACAAAAACATAATTTTGAAATAACTTAATGGGTTATTTATTGGGGTAGTACGATCACTAAACTTTCTGGAATCTGAATTTTTTGAGTTACTCAAATTATTATTATTATTATTATTATTATTATTATTATTATTATCAAGGCCCGGATTTTGATTACATTTGCATTTTTTTTCTATTTTTTGCCTATTTTTAGCATTATCCTCTTTTAAAATCGTTTTATGTTTTTACAACATTTTGGGGACTTTCTAGGTTAAATTTGGGGCATTTTGAGGCTTATTCTAATAATTAAATTGAAAAATAAGCAATAGGAAAACTTATATTATTGACAACAGAAGCTCTTTCATTTTCATAATATCAAGAAGCACTCAATAATTCAGAACAACTGTAATACTTTTGTGTAGGGTTGAGAATTTAGAAGAAGAAAATAAAATTCAAGTGACAGGTACGTGTGTTTTGAGTTTTAGTCCATTTGTCAATGTTAACCAATTGTGTAATTTTTATACTAATATTTTTTTTTATTTTGAGACGATTTGTTTTATATTTATGGGCATTTTTCTTATTTTAAGCGCATTTAACTGACAAAAATAGAATTAAAATATTTTAAGGTTATCGTAACTTCAGCTCTTTTAAGTGATTAAATTAAAATACTCGTTAATCATAAATGAATGATGCGGTTTTAAAAATTAATAATAAATAGATAATATCCCTTAACCATGTCAAAACTACATCGTAAGCTCTGGCACTTGTCCCAGTTTCTCATGTGCTACCTGCTGTTTGCTCGTCATGATTACTGCGCAGCCGCAGCGTCGGTTTCCAAGATGGTGCCGCAATGGGAAAAGGCTTGTCCTCCGTTCTAAGTTATCCAAACCTGCAACTTCAGTGCAGCGTTAATTTCATTCACATTTTCTGTGCGGTGTCTGCGAGAGGGTTCACGGCCCATTTTTCTTCAAACAAGAAGCTGTGATCGGTGATTCTTTTCTAGAAGTGTCGGAAACCTGGTTGTTACCTTAGCTGAGCACCAAGTAAGATGATTATATTTTGCAAATGGACGCTGCGCCATCCCATTTTCACAGCAATGTAGAGAGCTTCTTAATCGTGTTCTTCACCAAAGGTAGATTGGACGTGCTGCAGCAGCAGGTTGGCGTGCTACAATTTTCTCCCTTGGTCACCCCGTTCGCCGGATTTAACACCATGCAATTTCTTTCTTTAGGGGTTTGTTAAAGACCGGGTTTATGTACAGCCAATGGCCGTGTCCCTAGAGGAAGTTTATGGTCGGATAAAACGTATGGTTAGATATCACGTTCTCCGCACTTACGTCACACAAACTTCAATTCAACAGCAAAATCATAAAATATTTAAAAAGAGCATACCTTTAGACTTTTCGACAGGCATTCTCGCCTGCTGGATATAAAAATATTTTATTTTGTACAACATCTGGAAGAACTAGTAACGTGCTACTATATATTATTTTTTCCCTTTTAGTGTATTAATTATCATGGCCATTTTAAATAAAAGCTTATTGTATAAAATCCCTTTTTAATTGTATTTTATTTTCTATTTTACTATAATCTCAATTACACGTTATTAATGATGAAAATTTTAGTCATTATCTAAACGCAGGCAATAAATTATAAGGAAATTATTAAATAAAGAAAAATAACTGAATGTCATTCACAGAATGAAGAAATCGCTTTGAATACTCAATTTCCAAAATTAGACATAACAACAATACCACAAGTATTTTAGTTAAAGTTAAAATAAAAAACGAATATCCTTAATTTGTTAATATAACTGCTCTAAGGTGGCAAACTCAAAAAGCTTTGTTCTTGAGTCTGCTTCAGACTATAATATAATTTTTAAAAAATGTAGAAAATCACTCAATTAATCCTTTTCTATCCTTGTTACAGTGTTTGAAGATTTCGAAACTTTTTATCCAATATATTTTAAAATGCTGCAGTTTTAAAATAATCAAGTCTACACAATCGAGTGAGTTTTAAAAATTCGCCAAATATTCAGAAAATTTCCGTACAAGTTTCAATGATACGTACAAGTTTCAACGTAGAAGTTCCGATCCTTTCGATGTCGCAAACAGTAAAATTCTAAGTTGCTTAGTTTTTTCCGTTAGGCAAAGTACCGTGCGAAAAATCGTTTGAACATCAAAAAAGAAATTCTAAATCGAATTTTGAAAGTTAACTTTACCAGATTGTGTTGTCACCGAAAACCTGTGTGCGTGCAAAACTTGAACTAGGTAGCTTATCAGGAAGCAAGTTAGAAAACGATGACAAAATTCTACACATAGTAAAACACCATGAGTGAATTAATTAAAAGCTTAGATAAAAGAAATTTTTTTTAAAAAGCAAAAGAATAATTGCTTTCTAAACTGCAAAAATAATTTTTCTCCTTATTAGCCCAAAGGATCGTTAGCCCAGAAGGGCTATTAATCTTAAAACTGGATTTTGCGTCAAATGACTTTATAGTCATTTGACGCAAAATCCAGTCTGAGTCACTTTTCAAATTGTTGCCACCAAATATTATCGTCCTGTATTATATTTAAAGACCTTAAGTAATGACGATTTACACGAATGTACGCATCCTTTTCGCATTGTGAAAAACGAACATTATCTAGAACCATCAAATTGTAATTAATGTAGTCCTCCATCCGAGTAGGGGCACCTGGAAGCCTGAATTTTGAATTTCAAATTTGTTTTATCATCTATTTCATATTTTTAAAGCTTTAAAGATTTTTTTATTAATAAACTCAACGATTTCAAAGTGAGCAATGGCAACACTATAGAGAATAAAACATTTTTAACGTCAGTGCAGGAGACTGTCTTTCTGAAGTTCTAAAGATAGGTTGTTTTCGAAGATTTTTAAACCAAAGAAATATGAGCCCGAATGCTCTCGAAACTTGTATGTCTATATTAAAGAAAAACAACGCTCGTTTGGAAGTTATATGAAATCTGAAAGCTTTCAGTTTTTTCATCAATCCAAAGGAGCTTTTGTCCCTGAAGGACTATTGCTTTCGTTTTGTCATTTTTGCTATTCACTATAAATGTCCGATTCACTTTTCAAATTGTTGCCACCAAACATTATTGCCCCGTATTATGTTTAAAAAAATTAAATAATGAAGAATCTGCATTAATGTATGTATGTTCTCGCATTGTGATAAAACAACGGTACTTAGAGACATCCAATTTTAAATAATGTACGTTTCCTCCCGAATATTGGCATCTAGAAGTCCAAATTTGGAATTTGTTTTATTATCTATTTCTTATTTTGTAGAACTTTAACGAATTTTTTATTAACAAACTCAACTATTTAAATGCGAGCAATGGCAGCACTCTACGGAGAGGGGAAACGTTTTTATCTCCAGCGCGCGGAAATGTGTATCGGAAATTCTAAAGATATGCTCATTTTAAAATTATTTTGCGATATTGCTGTTGAACTGAATTTCATGGTTTGAGTACGTATAACATCATATTTAATAAATAAAGGTAATACACAAAACATTAAAAAACGCCCCTTTAGACGTAATTTAAAATTTGAAACATTTCAGAATTTTTTTTATTTATTTAATTTTTTATGCTATTGTCTACGAAATTTTGGCGCTCAAAGTATTATCGCTCAGTAATGCGACGTGAACAACATGAATGACTCTTAACAAACGACAGAAGCATGGTGATAGGTAAGAGGTAATTTCCTATGCCAGTATACATCATTGCTAATTGCTGTTGTCTGCTTTTTGCATGATATCCTAGTGAAAATTTTAGTATACCTTAGCAAAGTAGTTTTTCAAGGATTTAAACTTAGGCGTGAAAGAATCCGCTAAGAAGTTTGCCGAATTCTTGCGCCAAGTAAAATTTCGAATCATTTTTTTCTCAACTCACTTGCAGGGAGAATTCTCATACTAAGTGGTCCCTCCTACTATTAGTTTAGCTAATTGCTAAATTGAAAATATTAATGGATTGCAGCTGAATTTATAAATAAATAATTTGTGTGATTATTTTCCAGGAAAAGGTGCACAAGCAGTAATTGACTTTTAGTTTATGCAATTGGTAGGATTCAACTTTTAAAGAAACCTAGCGGCAAGTCCCCCCTCCCCCAGATGAGCGGACTGCAGCCAAAGCAAAAGTTCTATGTACCCCTGAAAAGAAAATGTTTAAAAACATTTCAATGTCGGTGAAATAAGTTCATTCTTTCCAAGCAACAACCAATTCGTAAATAATTCTTTTATTGCCAAACCAGAAAACAGAAACTTTTGATACTTCAGGTTAATACGTATAACAACATTTTCTCAATGTGAATAAAAGAATTAACGTGGTAATAACATATCGTGTCAATTATACTAACCTGAAACAACAAAGTTTTCCAGCAGCAGCTATTTATTTAAAATGCTGACATAAAGGAAACACTTTCGGCATAAAATTATGTCACATGCTTTCTTCAACGTCAGAATATAACCTTACATAATCATAATATATTTAAAGTTCGGCAGTACTATTGTTATTTAGTATTTTGTAAAATTTACGTACCTTTATTAACAAACTCTTACGATTTGACAGCAAGCAGTGGCAACACTTTTCGAAATAAAATAGATTTTTATCTCCAACTCGCGAGATTGTTGCCACTCCGAAAAATGAATGCGAAAATTAGCGTTTTCGGAGTTCTTAATTAATATCCCGGCTGATTAAAATCGTACGACGATGAGAATGGTCGAAATGCCTTCCCATGATTTTTTGGAATCGAGAATAATATAGGTACTATTTGGCAATGCTATTTTTATCTTATATTTTGTAAAACTTGGACATTTTTTTAAGAAACTGTACGAGTTGAAAGCCAGCAATGGCACCACTTTTCGAAGTAAAGCAGTTTTTTAACTGCAGAGTGAGAGACTGTTGCCACTTGGAAAAATGAAAGAGAAAATCAACGTTTCCAGAGATTTGAATTTATATCTCGGCTAATTAAAGTCGGACGAAGATAAGAATGGTCGAAATGGGGTTCCCACGAATTTTTGGAATCAGAGAATACCCTTCTCGAAATTCAACTCCCCGCCGTGCTGGAGAAGATAATGTCAGAAACAAACAGACAGACGTGCACAGATTTTAATAGTATAGATTCTTTTAATTTTCCTTAAAATTTATTTGATAAAATCGAATTTTTTGACGAACTAGTGCTAGTGCAGCGGTTGCTAGTGCTCAGCGGCTTTAGCCACTTGATCTGGTAAGAGAATGCAGGGCAGATAATTGAGAATTTTATAATGGTAAATAACCTGGCGAACAGAAACCTAAACTAAAGAGAAATTTTAATATTAATTTTCCATTGGAATAATTAGCATCTATATAACATTCTGAAAGCAGTCATCCTGGAAATTATTTTATATAACATTGTTAGGAATTTTGTATTTAGTTAGGTATTTTTAGCAGAATTATAATTAAAATTATTTAATTTCCCCTTGCAATGCAGTACGAGACACATATGAAGACAAAGGTACGCCGGAAAAGTAAAAATACAGGAGCACGTGCATTTAACATTTGAATAAAAGTTTATCGCGGTAATTTATATTTAATTCTAATAAATGCAATTAACTACTGTGTTAGCTGTAACCGTAATTCAATCCACTTATTGATTTCTAGAAATCTTGAGAAGTCGAAAATGCTACAATTATCTCGCGCAACCGATTTAAAGCTATAAAAAGCCAGCAGAGAACATTTCATCTCCAGTTGTTTAGTTAGCTCCTGTTGTTATTGTTGGTCGTATTAGCTTTCTCTGTGCTGTGCTTTACGCTCTATTTAATTTCGTTTTAGTAGTTTAACGTATAGCTACTGATACAGCTTGCTTTCCAGAAATTGCTAGAAGTGTCTCGCGCATCTGATTAAAAAAGTTATAAAAGCCGGAGAGAAACATCTCAGCTCAGTTGTTTAAGTGAGCTGTTGTTATTTACTTAACTGCTGTAATTTTGTCGATCGGATTAACTTTCTCTGCGCTTTCGATTGCGCTATATTTAAAGTTTTAGTAGCTTAAAATATAGCTATTGATTATACTGCGTAATATTGTGACAGTGTACGAATATCTCTGAGGAAACATCCAGCGTTGTGTTATACTTCTTTTGCTAAGAATAAACTTTATTAACCTTTTATTGGACTTGTACATTCAAACTATTACGAAACCTTACGCACGCAATAGTATTACTGAAAACCAATTTTAATACATTGTTAATATTAGTAGAAAAGGATGTTCAGACATATAAATTGCAATGTTAAACTTTTTTTTCCGTTTCTCCTAAACTGATGAAATACAAGCATGTGCAGTATAAAAATGCTTTTTTCGTATTTTACTTTCTGCTGACCATAATAGTGTTCCCGTAACAAGTACTTGCCCGTACAAGTATTATGTTGTGGCCTTACTAAGGTTTTATTGAATGATGCATCTTAACACAACTAGAAAAAGCATTTTTCTGGACATAGATGGGAAAACGTTTGAGAGCATTCATTCGAATGTCCCTGGGAAAATAACCAAATAAAATTCGTTCGAGATCCGAATTTTTTTTAGCTGTTTTATTTCATCTTCGTAGTAAAGAATATCAAAAAATGAATAGCAAGATTTTTCGTCATTCTAACGACGAAGAACATGAAATCGTTTGCAAAGATTCCATTAAAAAAATACTTCAGTCTTTTTTTTTCGTGATAGATAATTTCGAGAAAGAAATGGAGTCCTTTCAGCATAATCCTGGCTTTCATTATTTCCTTGGATTTTGTCGATTGAAATTCTTATTTTGCTTGGCTAGACTGTAATGACTTGATGCAACTGAAATGGAAGGAAACATTTTCAGAAAAATTGTATGTTGTGAAGTATTTTCACTGGTATTTCTCTTTCGTGCAAGCATATGGGAAAAGAAATTAATAAGAAAGCAAATAAAATGCGTCAGAATGCATTCTTTGTAACTCAAAATTTCGATTTCAGTTCATGTAACAGGAAAAAGTTGGGAAAGTAAGATAGAACATAAAGTAAACAAATGTAATATTGATAAAAATTTCAGAATTCTCCTAGAAAAACTGATATGTGTACCACATGACTTCCGTGTACGGATATTAACCTTTTGAAGGGCACCGGTATAAAAAATATACCGGATGTTTGTCAATTTTTTAACCTCTTAAAAGGTGATAATTTTTCTACACCAAAAGTTCTAATCTTGAATTTCTAGTGTTTTCTTTTGATTCTAAATGGCAGCACTTTCCTATGATTGCTCAATATTTTGCAATTATGAAATTAATATACCTCGTTTTAAGGTATCATGTTTGAAGGTTCATAAATTGTATTGAAGGGGAAGAAAAAATAGAAAATCTGCAAATGTATGACGTACAAATGCTAAATATTATACATTTGCTGCATTTAAATGAAAACTGTTAATTAAAAGAAGATTATTTATACGATTTTAAAACCGGTATATAAAATATACCGGCGCGCATACAAAGGGTACAATGCCAATAGATGGCAGTACCAGGCATTTCTCTATTCTGTGGGATGACACAAATTACTTCATATTATAATTGTTTATGATGTAATAATTAGTTATTTGTGATTAATTTACCAGTTATTTTGAATTAAATATTATGTTCATGGGTGGATGGGGACTTTACTGACCCTGTGCTAAGTATGAATAAAAGTATCTTAGTTTCTTTTTATCCTTAGTTTACTCCAGCTAAAATTTTAATTTCACCACTTTCCACTTTTAATTTCACCACTTTCCCTCGAGAAAAACTTCGATTTCCAAACTGTCGTCTGGCGTCAAAACATCATACAATTGTAGGGGTTAAATGTGACATGTTAGTCCTGAAAGACACCCATTACTTTCTGTTTTCTAAAACCTTAGAATGCAGTGAAAATGAAAAGAGGTGATTGATAGCTAATTTGGTAATGCGGGGGGTCAAGCTACCTCTACAATGGGGCAGTGATAAGATCAGACAAAAGGAAATTTCATTTACAAACACGGGAAAAAGGAATGCACTTTTGCACCTGCTAGAGAAATGGAAAAAGTGCTAATTTGAAAGCTTGTTTTTTTGCGTTACGGTATCCACGTCTTTGTTAATTTCAGAAGGAGACTAGGGAACACAAGAGAAACTTTTTCCCACGGTTAGGATATAAGTAACAGGTTTTTGAAATAAGTCTTCACTATTGGTGAAAGGAGCGAATACATAAGATCAGTTTTAGATGCAAACATTTATCTTCGGCAGTGAAAAAGGCAGTTTCAGCTTATTATACTAGTTCAATTACAGCGTGATATGGTTTACGCATGCAGGGATATATTTGCTAATTTTTTTCATTAAATGATAATATTGAATTTAAATAACTTTCAAAAGCTTTTTACCCCGTATTTTACATAAGTATGTTCAGCTGACTATCATCATCAAAGTTTCTAAAAATATAATTTTTTTTTTAATTTTAAATTTCTAGTGAAATTTTAAACGTTTTTGACTTCAGATTTACATAACTATAACCAAGCACTCATTTTTATAGACACACATCAAAAGTATGCAATAATAGATTTAAAAAACAAAAATTAACTCTTGGTAGCTCCATGGGAAAAAAATGTCCTAGAGGGGGACCGGTATAAAATATATACCGGCTCTCAAAATTCAGGATTTCACTCTAGATTTTTTTTAAGCCTTAATTTTGTGTTCTTAGGGTCCATAAGATATAATTCATGCAAAATTTTACCACAAATTAAATTCTTTTATATACCGCCCCTCAAAGGGTTTTAAATTACACAGATTTTTTGTCGCACTTCATTTAAACTTATTTCTTTCAATTTCATTAGAGATATATTTTTCATTTAAACAGTTCAATTCTTGCTTCTCGGAAAGGCAAAAAAATGTAAAAACTTCAAAACATGTTCGTTAAAAATAGTAAAATAGACACAAAAAATAAATAAATAAACGCCAGCGTTAAAAACAGTTAATTATTTTTAATTAAAATTACAGTTTCTGTTCAAAAATAAGCAATCGGGCCAACGACCAAGAAGACAAAATTTTCAGTTCACAACATTTAAAGTTAACTTTTGGTTTCACTAGGCAAAAAGACCCTAAGGTTGGAAAACCTACTGACTTAAATCGCTATACTAAGAGTTTCAAATGTAAACAAACAGCCGCCATCTTAAGCCTAGCGCAACATACATCTTTAAATTGTTGATACTTCTACAACTATTGCATACAAATTAACTAAAGGCATAAAAACCTTAACCGGAACATAAAAATAACATAAGTCAATCACTTTTAAACATGAAGTTAAAAATATAACATTGAAGTATACAAATATATATGTAATGTTTTTGAAGCGCAGTCGTGGTGGCATAGTGGCAGGCTGGGAAGACGAACAGATGACGTCGACACAAAAATGAATTAGACGAATTCCCAATCTTTATTTCCAAGCACATAAAATCATCTCAGTAGATATTTATCAATCATAATGAAATATGATAAATTTCTGTGTACATGGGCTTTTAAAAGAAATGACGCGGGCATTTAAGCAAAGGCAAGGCGACGCGGTGTTCACAGAGCAGCAATTGGGGAAGGGAAGAAGAACGAACGACGTAATTAATTCACTCGTGGTGTTTATACTAACTTTGATGTAATTGTAGGGGCAAGCTATGATTGGTTAATATTAGTTTTAGTTGCCACTTTCACGTAGGTCGCATAACATAGAAAGATCTCAAATTTGGGAGAACAGATGAATTTAGGGCCAGAGCACCAAATCTAGAATGTTAATGTTGAGGCTGCCAATTATTTTTTAAAGCAGCTATCGTATTTTGTTATATCTTAATATCTCCTCTTCAAAAGAAAGGTTAAGAGATCAGGGTGGCAGAAAAAACTTTACAGCAGCAAAATATGAAAGATATAATTTTGAAAATACAAAACATAAAATTAACTTTTGAGCAATAAGTCGTAAAATTTTGAATTCAATAATAATTTTAAGGACTATATTCTTTTAAAACAACTGCACATTTTTAGTGTCATCAAATTATTAGAATGTCCAATGAAAATTTGGTAAAGTTCTTGATGAAAATAGTTCCATAAAGTAAATATTCAAATGTTTTCGCACACTAAATGTTCTTTAAAATCTGTCAAATTTTTGTTGATGAACACATTTCCATTATAGTATATATTGAATTGTGAACTTTCATGTAGAAACATAACACAGGATTTATGATTACTTGAGAAATTTCTTCCCGTTGTAGGTACACATACTTAATACAACAGAAAATTCAGTATAAAAACATAATAATATAATGCAGTACTGAACGAAATAAGAATACTTTGACGATCAATTGGCATGCCCTCTCCAAGAAAATCAGAGTACCAGCTTGCTGATGGTTGGGGAATGCTCAAGTACAATATACTATTGTTACATTTTTCTCCTTCTTTTTCTTACGTACGTTAAAGGGGTTCGTGGATTTGGATTGAATAAGGACGAAACTACTTGATGAAGTATCGAAACACACTTTATTGGCCAGTATTTTTCAAGACAGTTCCAAAACACTTTTACAGTCGTCGAAGAACTACCACCATAAACACGTTGAGACAATCAGCGACACAGCCTTCAGGCTACAACGGTGGAGATAGCTTCACGGCAAAGCACCAGAGCACTGCTCCCAACTCAGTCGTACTCGGAACTTTATGTATTCTCCAGACTCTCCACGCTAAAACTCGCGCTGCGGCGATTTCTTTCCAAATATGGCAACCCTGCCTTCTCTTGCCATTTTCTGGCAATCCTAAACCTGTTTTGCGGGGAAGCTACCTTACCGCACCTAGACATTTCGTATCAATATCAAAAAACCTCCGTTCCTTAGAAAAGGTAACTGGTTTTTGACATGTACAATTGTCAAAGTTTTTCTGCTTTTCTTTTTTTAAAACTTCTTTCGTATTACTTGTAAAAATGTAACAAAAGAAGTAAAAATAAAGACTGTGATACTTCAAGCTCAGTTGTGCTAAATGCGTCATCATGCCTGTCCACTCAGCCCTGTCTTCAGCCATGGTCTTCTCGGCTATGACAAACATCGAAAGATGCTAAAAAGTACCGGATTTTTCCTTCTATGCATTAAAATCATGATATACTTATTAAATCATGATATAGTTACATACTATATATATAACTGTAATTGATGATTAGGCGATAGCTGTAAAACATCTGGGCAACTGTTTCGCTGCGTAATTGAAATGATGCATAGGGCAGAGGACTTGCAGACAGACGTGGCCGAATTGCACATATTTTTTGTTGCTGAACAAGGAACTAATTATGGAAACATATTCCTCTTCATACATCATCATGGAGTAATGTGTACCCCACAGTTTTATATGGCGTATCACCTTATAGATAACGGCGTAGTTAGCAGCAAGACAAAACAAAGAGGGCGGCGAACCAAAAAGTGGACAGATAAGGTGTCGAAACAAAAGAGACAGCATAGTTGGATTGCCTTGGAATTTGTGGTAACATTTTTCGTTAATTTGATTGGCTAAGAAATATTCGCAAAGCAGAATGTTAAAACGGTATAATGTGGAATTAGCTTTTAGATGTGACGCAGTTAGGTTAGATTTTACCACTTTAGAAAAGAGGAGGGGAGAGGCCCAAACCAAAAGGAGGACATAAGGGGCTATTGCTAAGTGTAATTCAGAGTCACATATATTTATCTTATACACATATATATATATATATATATATACTTTTGATAGGGTCGATTGCAACAGAAAAGGGAGGGGCACAACCAGATGTTATGGCATTCGCATACATTAAATCTCAACGGTCTACGGCTAATCATTTTCGAGTTATGCGAGATAAATCTCGTACGTAAGCACGTACAGACGTCACGAAAAAATCCTTTCTGAATATATTTTAAATTCATTTTACAATCCGTTTTGGAAAAAACAGACCTTTATTCTATTCGCACGTTCACACGTCACGCAAAAAAAAAATCGTTCAAATGGATTCGAGAGCTGTCAAAATGAATATTTTCGTAGAAATATGATACCCGAAATTTTTCGCGATTACAAATACTTCCTTTACTTCTTACAAGGAAGTAAAAAGAAAAATGTTAATTCCCAGAAAAGGGTCAATGATCAACATTTAAAAACTGCTCAAAAATTAATTGTCGATACAATTGTTAATTAAATTGGTAGAGTAAAAAAATATATGCCCTATAATCAATGATTTTTCTAAAATATTACAAATTCTAATTTGACATTACCGCCAAATTCGGGTACAACAAAGTATCGTAGACCTCGAGCGACAACTGGTGAATGCCTGGCAGAATGTGTCGCCAGATGGCATTAGGAACCTCTACAACTCCTTGCCTCAAGGAATTTAAGCACGCATTGCCGCCAGGGGCGGTTCGACCAACTAATTTGAACACTCAGTGGGTAATTGTGAGCCATGAACAGGTTCTATGATCTTGATTTTTTAATCATTTTATTATCTGTGTATGAGCTATATACATATTCAATTTCATAAAAAACAACCACTTCCTTCATGAGGCTTCGATTTTTTTGCAAACGAGTGTATGTAAAGAAGAATGTCTGTCTGTGTATTTGTTCGCGTTATTGATTACTGATCAATTATGATGAATTTTTTACCATATTTAATCGACTAAAATTGAATATAGGTAAAATATTGGATGGAACTTGAGCTTTTACGACCATTTGATTAGAAAGATTGCATACCATTGTTGCTGATAATAAGAAAGAATTAGCTTATTTGTCTACCGAAATTATGTGGGTTCCATATCGCAACAGACTGAAAAATGTATGACCATGAATCGTATTTTTTGCATCGCTATTAGAGAAGGATTACAGCGGTATCCTACTCTCTGTTGTTAGATACATTACTCTCAATCTAACTTAATTGGCATCGGGTACTTTGGCTAGTACCTAAGAAAATAAAATCCAAAATTCGCATTATAGGCCTTTCTGTTTATTGGAACAACAAATTAGATACTGTTTACAGACAGTCAGCCGGAAGTGATGCTTTAATTGAAGTTTGTTGCTATTTAAAACATGGAGGTCATGCGCTAGACACATCAGATTTTGCTTCTGATTGTCTGAGTTCAAAACTTACTTTTAGGCCAAGTAAATACTTAAGCAATATTTAAGCTCAAACTACAAAAATCGGATATACTGGCCAATAGGAGTTGCAGTTATTTATTTTCTTTACTAATCTTTTCTCGTTAATTTGAGAAACATGTTGTTTATCTATTCTCGTTTTATTTGTTCCGAGGTCTTTCTAATTCTTTGTTTGTGTGACTCATTTTCTTCGATAATCACATAAGTAAACGCATCTCCCCACCAACAGTTGCAGATGTTATCGATCACCATTTCCTTCCTGGAAATTACATCAGATTACGAGGGTTGTTTTTGAGTAAATCCGGGAAATGGACACGTGCAAGATCTCTGACTCTCCTGCAAACCTTACGTATTTCCAAACCGCAGACAACGAATCTTGTTATGAGTTTAAGTTATTGTTTTGAATTGTCGATAGTCATCTCATTTCTTACGACATTTCACTTTAAGCATGTATATGTAAATACAGTAAAATATATCTGATACGCTCACCTGTTATTCCAAATCGAAACATTTTGTGTTTTATGGAAGTGGTCGTCCTACAGAACATTATTGTTGACGATGGTATTTTACCCATATGAATTATGCTTTTGCTCTTTTCAAGACCTTTGAGGTGTGTTAAAAAAAACACTGACATAAAGGTGCAGTATATTGGCTTATTAATAACATAAATCACGTCTTCCCAGTGAAGTTAATATTGACAAACTTGGGGTCGATGAAATTTTGAAGGTGGTCAAGGATGATCAAGGGATCAATAGCAGAAATGCATCTACAACTGATCAGCATAATCAAGATCCAGTTGATTAAAAAATTAATTAATCAGTTTTGTACTGATAATTAATTATTTATTGGTATAAAGCTGTATCATACAGTAAGAAAAAACAATCATACTACATGACGGCTACTCCCACTTTTTTTTCTGCGCAAATTTGATAAGCGTACTGAAAAACCATAAATAGCGTTGGAACGATGTACGTATGATGAAAATTTCTGGCATAAAACATTTGCAAAGGACCAATGACGAGATAACAGAGGAGGTGGGGGAAAAACGTTTTATTTTGGGGGGGGGAGAGAATTTCATGTTTCCGACTTGCTCACCTTCGCAGACGATAAGGCATTGCATATGGGAGATTTCTGACAACAAAGAGAACATAACAAAGCAGAAAGAATCTATGTAACTTCACTTTTTATGGCTTTTCAATTTGGACAAATCTTGTGGATTTTATGCGCACACCTTTAGATTTTAGATAACCCCAATGTCAGAAATCTGTCAGGTCGAGTGGCTACGAAAAGTTAAAGTTACGATAAAGGATTCTGTCTTAAAACAGCGCAGTCGAAGGAGTTGTCATTGGTCCTCTACAATATTCTTCTTTGCAAATGTTTTAAGCCGGCAATTTGCGTCGTACATGTATCGCTCCAAAGCCATTTATAGTTTTTCAATGTTTTGATCAAGTTGAGTAGTGAAAAAAAGAGTGTTGCCATTCGAAAGTTTCCAAATGTTTTTGCTGTATTCGTAACTGTGAGAACTTTATTGTTTAAAATACTCACAATCTTGAGCACATACCTCCAAATAACAATATCTAAAATTTCATAATAGTGCAGAAATATTTTTATGACCACACTGTGTAAGTGGAAAATATGCTAAAATTATGATGCAAGAACAGTTGATTGCATTGAAGGAAAATGTACAATCATATGTCTCTTTCAATACGCTTTATTTTCGAGTTTAAAATTCATCCAAATGAACTATTCCAAAATAAGAGTTTTTATTGAAATAGTATAATTTACTTTTTCCTCTTCATACCTAGTAGAAGCAAGCTCTATTTCAGTCCATAATTTACTGCGGAAAACACGAAAGAAGTTGAATATTTTTTAACTAAGCTATTTAAGAATTAAGTTAGGAAATTTTATGTCCATTATTAATAACATGGCATCAGTGTATCGAGTGCACCTATTGCATTAATTAAAATCGAACTTTTGTAATATAAGAATCTTTTATTTTGTTTTTAAAACGTATTTATGCTTGTAAAATTAAAAATAATAATAATACAAAAACTAATAAAATATTGTTACGGATTTTGTATTTATTTAGCTATTTATTTGGACTTGTAATTAAAATTGTTTTATTTTCCCGTGCAACGCAGACGAAGAAAGCTGAGAAAGAAGAGAAAGCTACGTCGGAAAAGTAAAAATACAAGAGCGCGTGCATTTAATATTTAATAAATAAATATCTCGTAATTGCTGTTGCCATCCAGAAAAATTGAGAAAATAGATTTTACCAGAATGATCTAGTGAATAATTAAAAAGCTTATAAAAGCCGAATTAAAACATCTCAGCTCAGGTGTTGTGATTTTAAGAGAACTGTAATGTTTACTTGATGCTGTGATTGATTGTGGCGAATTCGCTGTGAGATCGAATTAGTTTCTCTGTTTAGAATTGAGTTCTGTTTAACGTTTGAGATATTGTGATAGTGTACGAATATCTCTGAAGAAATATTTCCCCATTTTGTTTTATTCCTTGTGAAAAGAATAAATTTTATTATCTTTTTTAACGACTTCTGCATTCAATCCATAATAAACCCGTACACACGCAACAATATAAATTTAATAAGCCCATTTTTTTAGTTCTGTTTATATTCTCAGTGTAATTGCTATTCCTGATTTATTTATCCGCAATTATTTGTATTGTGATAAAGTTGTATGCTGTACGTTTTAGAGAAAATTATAAGGGGAATCGATGAAGAAAATTATTATTTTTAATGGGGTGGATGCAAGAGAAATGTTGGGGATCCCTACAGTAAATTAATAAAACTGAGAATTGATAAATGAGTGCATAATGTAGTGACAAAAACAAGGTTTATTCGAAGACTTCTATCGTTTGCTTAAGGTGGAGAGAAGAGGAGGGGGAAAATATGCCTTAATTTTTCATCATTGTATTTCATTGCTATATCATAGGAAAAGTTACTTTGAAAGGTTTGCTTGTTATTTAAACTTAACAGCTAAACTTAAATTTTCTTCAAATTGTTGTGATTTAATTAGCCTTCTTAGCTATACTTATAGCTATAAGTGTCAAACCGAATTATTGCTTGTGTAGAACTCAAGAGTTTGTAGAATTAAACGCCAGAAACTTAAATTTGTTAATAGTACTGTATGTGATTGAACTAAAAATAAGCATCAAAACGAAACTTGAAGATTTCTCTAACTTCCAATTACAAATCTTAACAAGTCACGTAATTTTATTTACTGTCACAATTAAATACCTAAAAGCTTCTTGTTAGTTAACGTTAACTTCGCACAGAATCTCGAGAGTCATGGTTGCTAGCAGCATAAGTAAACATTCTAACAGCGACAAGAACTTCCCTGAATAGTAAGCAATCTTCTGTCTTTCGACATAACTTTCAATTACTTTCAATTAATAATAAAATAAGGAGTTATCTTTGATGTTGTGTAGCTTAGTTTCTCTAGATTGGCAACAAACCCACTATTCTGCTAAGTTTCAAATGTACACAAATATGACAGCTATGCCCAAATTATTAAACTTAGTCGCACCTAAATAACGTTTAAATTGTTCATAATTCTGAAATTATAACATGCAGGTTAACTAAAGGTATAAAAACCTCAATCGCAAAATAAGAACAACATAATTCAATCATTTTTAAAGCAATAAATGCGCAATTTACAAACATATAAGAATAAAGAAACTGAACTCAATCAGCCGAGTAACAGAGTGGATATACATATACATATATTTATGTACTTTTGGTGAGGCTAACTGCAACCAAAATAGAAGATGCACATCTACATGTTACAGCAGTCCTATATACAAAATTTCAACTGTCTGAGGCTACTCGTTTTTGAGTTATACAAGATACATACATACGTACGTACGTACACTACGAAAAGAGGCTACGAACTCTTCAAAATCCATTTTAAATCAGTTTTATAATTTTTTGGAGGAAAAGAGTCCAGTATTCTGTCCTTTCATACGGATGTCCCTTAAACACGCCGTTAAATTGCATTCGATAGCGGTCAAAATAGATATTTTCGTTGAAATATGATACCCGAAACTTTTTGCGATTACAATACTTTCTTTTTACTTCGTACTCGTAAAAACAAATTTACGGCTCGACATCATCCAGAGTTTTAGCTTTCAAAATTTATGCAGTGGAAATCCTGTGGGAAAGTAAGCTTTTTGATGTCATATAAAAGGATAGACATGGCAGCCACAATAGCACAGATATGGCAGCCGCTGAGATGTGGCATTTGGCGATATGCGAGTAAAAGTGTCGATAATCTTGGCGCAGTTTTGATAACGAGAGCCGTGAAAATCAAGTAGTACCAAAATAATACGTATGCAATCTCTATTGGGAATTCTAAATATATGCTATTTTTAAATATTTTTACAAAATGCCCAGCCGCGGAAGGATAACTTCCCCGCAGGTTTAGGGTTGCCAGAAAATTTCAAGGCAAAACGGGGTTTGTCTTTGTCTGATTTCGGGCGAAATCACCCATTTGGTGTGAAAATTGGTGATGTGGCATAGACGGATGGGGAAGCTTCTGGATTTAATTCTTACCGGTCTGGCCCAGATACAAAGAACATCTATGTAAAGAAGGAAATGTTCCACAGACGTAATGTAAACCAGTTTGTTATTACACCGCTAGAAACGGAGGAAAAACTTCGGCAAAAGATTTGGTGACGAAACCTGGTGGCGAGAATTCTCTCTTCCGCGATGTATATAGGAAATTGAGGAACATGTGTGAAGAAGAAACGTTCTTTGGCAAAACGTTTCTTGATTGACTTTTCGCGATAATTTAAACTCGGATTTTCGTACTTTTTTTTTCTCTCAAAATAACTAACAGATTAATTAATTTACTTGGCTGAAAAAATATTTTCTTTTCCTTTAAAGTTTGAAGAAAATTAAATCGATATTCGTTTTATGAACTCTAGATAAACGTGACCTTCGAACTTCGACGCCGGTTTCGAGCTATGGAGATAGATATTTCGCGCATGCGCAACTGTTTCCCTCTATGTTGGAACAGAGCTACTCCTGTTGCGGAAAAGTTTTCCTTTTTAACAATACGTATGTTCAGAATGTTCTTGAAGGCAGGCCAAAACCTATATAAACCCTGCCTGTACTCGGAGTAGCAGTGTATGACGAGTTAGTGCATCATCGAATTTATCTTTAGTGTATCGTCAGTGCATTTCAGTAGTCCATCGTCGAGTTTTATCTTGAGTGCGTTGAGCTCCTAGAGCGATCGACAGATTCGGGAGCTGTACTTTAGTATTTTGTCTTCACTGTTGTAGTCTGGTAGCCTGTTATAGACTGTGTTGTTGATTGTTTCTGCGTGTTTGTCGAAGTTTTCCGAAGTCTGTAAACGTGATTTTGGAATTGTCCTGAGTAATACTGGCTACGTAAATTGTTTTTTGATACTTCATCAAGTGTTGCCGTCAATCACTCCAAATCCCGTAGAACGCAACAATATTTTATGATTTTTATGCTAAATGGAATTTTATATAATGTAAATGCGAAAAACGTAGTATTTAATAAATAAATTTAACACATAAAAAGTTAATAATAAAAAGGTAATTTTAGCTAAAGGGCGTTAGCCCAGAAGGGCTATTAATTTCGTTTTGGCATTTTGCGTCGATTCAGTTTCTGCGTTGATTCAATTTTCAAACTGTTGCCACCAAATATTAGAGCCCTGTATTATATTTAAAGAAATTAAATAATGAAGATTCTGCATAAATGTATGTCTGCTTCTCGCATTATGATAAAACAACGGTACTTAGAACCGTCCAATTTTGAATAACGTAATCCTTCACCGAATATGGGCATCTGGAAGCCGTAATTTGGAATTTGTTTTATTATCTATTTCACATTTTGTCAGACATTAAAGAATTTTTGATGAACAAACTCAACGATTTCAAAGCGAGGAATGGCAACACTGTAAGAGAAAAAAAAAACACAATTTTATTTCCAGCGTGTGAGACTGTATATCGGAAATTGTAAATATGATCATAGTCCCTTTGGGCGTAATATAAAATCTGAAAGCTTTCAGACTTTTTTTTTACTTTTTGTGTTAATGATCTTATTAAGAAATTTGAAAACTGTTATGATAAACTGAAAAAAGGCTGAAAAAAATATAAAAATGTATGCCAGCACTTAACGCTGTATCGCGAATTGTAAACATGTGCTACCATGCAACTCTTAAAAATTTTGTGATTTTGTTGTTGAACTGTATGTGGCGCAAGTAAAAAGAAACTATGCTTAATAATAATGCTATTCTTAAAAAGACAAAGAAAAGGGGGATTACCAAGAGTGAGTGCAAGAGGTTAGGTTAGGTTATTTAATTATGGCAAAGCACACGAGGGCTATCTGCCTAAGGGGAGGGATGCCTTCGTGGAGGACTTTCTAAGGGAAACTGGCTCGTGTGAGTGCAAGAGGAGACTGGTAGATTGGGAGTTCGGCGAGAGCGTAAAAATTCTTAAGATGCCCTTTTGTAAGACCTTTAAAATTTGAAACTTTTCAGACCTTTTAATTTTCTTTTCTATATAAAATTATTCTTGTTGAAATAAGCCATTTCATTGCTCATTCTAAATTACTAAAAATTCGCTCAGAATAAGTTTTAATTTTCAGTGGTCAGATTGTTTTCCAAATTAAAATATATAAAGGCATCTGAGTCCGTTTACAGTTATTTAATATGTTAGTTACGTAAAATATAAGTTACTTTATGGTTTACAAGTACCCCACTTGCAACACGGTTTCCTACAGCATGGTTTCTCTCTTACACAACAAGGAAATTGCTGAAGCCGTGATACATCACTGCAACAGGATTTCGTTCTGGAACTTTAATGAATACGCATAAAACTTCTTATAACACTTTTTGCACATGTTTATTTCGATAATATTTTTGATCCAAACATTTACAAAATTCAGTTATATATTTTCCAGTCGTTGTTGAACTGTATGTGGCGTAAGTACGAAGAAAACGATGCTTGATAATAAAGCTAAAAGGGTTAGCAGAAGTAATTGCAACAGTAGACTGGTAAACTGCAAGCTCAGTCAGAGATTAAAAGATCTTAACAAACTCTTTTATGTAACTGCTAGAATCTGACACCTTTAATTTTTTTTTTAAATTTCTATTTATCCTCACTTCGCCCACTTTACTTCTGATTTCTAGTAAACTGTTAACCACAAATTTAACTTCAGATTGTAATGATCAAAAAGATTCATCATTAGAAAAGTTAGCTCCCGTTGTTAGTTTAAAAGATATCTGTAAGGATTTCAAAAGCTTACAATTATAAATTCAATGTGAATATCGCAAAGGGGAATGCTAGCGATTAAAAATTTAATCGTTTCCTTTACAAAAGGAAGAAAATAAACGGAAAGATTGTGATACCTAAAACCCACTGACGGAAACAAGCATCATTAATCTCAAGAAAGTCTAATGTCATCATTAAGCAACATTGAAAATTATACCTTTTGCTAACAAGTTAGGATTTAACGAGGAGCTTAAGGCGATGGATGTATAATAGGCTGCGCTCACTTAAAGCAGGAAATAGCATCATCAAACTTACAGGATCGCCAAATATCATTATAATTTATATATTCTGCTTATTATCTGCTGCATTTTAATAGCTAGCTTTTTATGACTATAATGAGTAGAGATAAAAAGCTAGCTATTAATATCACTGTATTTTTAAATGAGCGAGCATACTCATATGCATTTCTTTTTTCCAGAAATATTGAGATTTCAAGTTTTATTTTTTTCCAGTGAATTGCCCGTTTAATTTCAAATTAGAAGTTTAAGATGATCAGCCTTAGAAAGGCAGGTTAAACTCCAAGACAAGCAATACACAAGAGCTCTTTTTTTCTTGAAACGGTTAAGGAAAATATGGATGAAAAGAAAAATCTTAGGTAAATTAAAACTATTTTGGCGATCAGCGAAAGTCTAAAATATATATCACATAAAATATACGTATAAAATATATCACATAAAATATACGTATAAGTTACATGCACACGAAAAATGGAAAAATTCATGTGATTGGTTTCATTGTGATATTTTTACCGCAGAGGATTCAAACCGAACTTTTAACATCCACTAAAACTAGATGATCTTGGAACTACTTCCAAGAACCAATTCATTTTATAGAATGCATGAATAGCTGATTCCAGAAAAAGAAGCTCTTTTACAGTTCACGGATAGCTCTCGTTGGAAGTGTGCCAAGAACAGAGATCCTTTACTCGTTCACGTACTACTATACTTTATTCAGAGATCGAACACCTGATTCGTTAAAAAAAACTGCGGAATTGTTGTTGAATGTGTGTCAGGAATATTCAGCTCCATTTTAGGGAAGAACAGAATGTTGATACTTCCACGTTAAAAGTTAGTTTAGTTTTTGTCATTTTCCAACATTTTGAAAATTTTTATTCTAGAATTTTATTATTAGTTATGCGTATGAATGAGGTGTTTAGGAAATTTCAAAACTAAAGTTGAAAGCGATGAGTTAAGCGAGTTAGTATTTGGTTGAGTGGATTTTTTCGATCCCACAGCTCGTTCAGTTCTTTCCGCTCTTTACTCCAAACTCGTTAACCGCTGTTTATTCATCACTCTTTATCAATCTTGTTCATCAAGTTTAGTGCACGATGTATTAGCGCAGGAAGATTAGTGCACTATGTGTTAGTGCATGAGGAACTTTTAAAAAGAACCAATGCATTTCAGAGAAAGAATTGGTTCTGGTCGGATCTCTTAAAGAAGATTCTTAGAGATTCTTATCCGATCTCTTAGAGAGGTTCTGTCCATATCTATTAGAGCTTTCTTTTCAGTGAATTGCCCATTTTTCATTTTAAATCAAAAGTTTAAAATGATTAATTTTAGAAACGCACGTCGGACTCCAAGACACTAGGGCTCTTGTGGTTAATGAAAACATTAAGGAAAATAAAAAATTCTTAAAGGAAATTAAATGTATTTTGGCGATTATACAAACTGCAAGAAAGATAAAGCGAAAGTCCTTATAGAATGTTCGCGTAACTTACATGTACACGAGAAATGAAAAAGAGCCATGTGATTTGTTTCATTTTGGTACCCGCTTTATTATTATCGACGTAAATCGAGCTTTTAACTCCACAGGTGTGTTTGTAATAAATCGGAAATTCAGGTTCTTGGCTGGCAGCGACTAAGAATCAAAAGACAAAATTTGAATTCAGCTGAAATCAATTTTTAAAATTTCGTGGAGTTTTCCTGACTTCTGACAGGCTTGACTGAAAGAACGATGATCTGCGACTGAAGAAACATTATAACTATCAAATTGTAAAAAAGGTAGCGAAAGTCTATAATATAATTATATAGAACGTTCGCATAGCTTACATGTGCAAGAGAAGGTAAAAAGTCTATGTGATTTGTTTCATTGTGGCATTTGCTTTATTATTATTGCCACGAGATGAACTTTTAACATCAATTGGTGTACCTGTAATAATGCAGAAATTCTGGTCTGCAGCTGGCAACAACTAAGAATCAAAAGACAAAATTTGAGTTCAGTCAAAAAAAGAAAGCTGAAAGAAACCTTTGAAATTCATGAAGTTTTCATTTCACTTGACAGAAAGAAGGATGTTCTGCGACTATTTCCTAATTTGATTTTTACTATATATGAAGAAGGATTTGACTGTCAAACTGTAAGAAAGGTAAGGAGAAAGTCTATAATATATTATATAGAATGTTCGCGTAACTTAACATGTACACGAGGTATAAAAATAATAAAAGAAATCTGAAAGCTTTTCAGATTTCATATTACTCTCCAAAGGGGCACTTTTTAACGTTTTGCATGTTACCTTTATTTATTAAATATCATGCTTTTCGCACTTAAATCACATAAAATTCAATTCGACAGCAATACCACAAAATATTTAAAAACAGCAAATCTTTAGAACTTCGAATTGTCTCCCGCGCTGGAGATAAAATGTTTCATTCTATACAGTGTTGCCATTTCCTCGCTTTGAAATCGTTGAGTTTGTTAATCAAAAATTACTTTTAAAGTTTTACAAAATATGAAACAGACAATAAAACAAATTCCATATTCCAAATTTGGGCTTCCAGGTGCCCCCGTTCGTGTGGAGGACTACATTATTCAGAATTCGGTGTCTCTGGGTACCGCCGTTTTTTCACAATGCGAGAAAAATACATTCATGCAGATTCTTCATTATTTAATATCTTTAAATATAATATAGGGCGATAATATTTGGTGACAACAATTTGAAAAGTGATTCATACTTTCATACTGATTCAACGCAAAATGTCATTTTGAGACTAATACCTTCCTGAGCTAACGCCTATTTGGGCTGAAAAAAAAGATGTCCTGTCACTTTTTTTAATTTGATATGCGATATATATGAAGAAGAATGTACGATATTTCTAAGTCATATTTCCTTCCAATATTATATACCACAACAGCTCTTTTCTTATCTAAAAAAGTATAAATTAAATTCGAAGTAACTCCGAAATGATTTCATTTCTCATTGCCAAAATAGATTACAGAAAATGAATAAAAATAATATCATGAACTGAAATAATTCGCATAAATATTGAAAGCGAACTCATTTGAGGTTCGTAAATCTCTTAATAGAATTTTAAATAACCTCTGCTCATTAACTACAAGATTTGAAAGCCCGAGCGATCAATATTACTGTAACGTCTTGGACCACTATGTCGCCGAACATTGTGACTTACGTACAGTACAGTTTAGTTAAACTGGAAGAATTTCTGAGCAATCAAAATTTATTCTAGCGGGGCCATACTTAAAAGCAAATTACTGACTTAATATACTAGTTTGCCTTATAAAATTATTCCGTCTCTCATAGCAAATTATTCATTTACAATCTATACTATTAAAATCTTTGCGCGTCTGTTTGTTCGTAGCATTATCTCCTTCGGAACGACGAAAGTTAAGCTTCAAAAGAGGATACTCTCCGGATTCCAAAAATACGTGGGAAGCAATTTTGACCATTTTCATCTATGTAAAACTTGAATCAGTAGAGATATTAATTAAAAAATCTGAAAACGCTGATTTTCGCCTTCGTTTTTCCGAGTGGCAACAGTCCCACACGCTGGAGTTAAAAATCTGCTTTATTTCAAAAAGTGTTGCCACTGCTTTCTTTTAAATCGTGTTTCTTAATAAAAAATTTCCAAGTTTTACAAAATATGAAATAAAAATAGCATAGCCAAACATGAAATATATTATTTCCGATTCCAAAAATTCATGGGAAGCTATTTCGACCATTATCATCTTCGAACGACTTTAATCACCTGAGATATTAATTAAAAACTAAGTCTAATTTCCGTACTCTTTTTTTTTTTTCCTCGGGGCAGCAGTCTCGCGCGCTAGAGATAAAAATCTGCTTTATTTCCGACACACCGCGCGCTAAAGATAAAAAGTTCTCCCCCCCCCGTAAAGTGTTGATCACTTTTAAATCGTTGAGTTTATTAGTCAAAAATTCGTTAAGGTTTTACAAAATATGAAATACGTAATAAAACAAATTCCAAATTTGGGCTTCCAGATGCCCATATTCGGAGAAGGATTACGTTATTCAGAATTTGATGGCTCTAGGTACAGTTATTTTATCACAATGCGAGAAACATACATACATTTATGCAGATTCTTCATTATTTAACTTCTTCAAATATAACACTGGGCGATGATATTTGGTGGCAACAGTTTGAAAAGTGGTACGGACATTTATAGCCAATCGACGAAAAACGCCAAAACGAAATTAATAGCCCTTGGGCGCTACAGCTCCTTTGGGCTAAAAGGAAAAAATAAACAAATAAAATAATGGATAAAAATAAATAAAAATTAAAATTAATGTAAAATATAAAAGCTTTCAGATTTTATATTAATTTTTATTTCTTATTTATTATTTTATTCATAAACATATATTATTCATACACATATATTATTCATACACATATATATTCATTATTTTATTCATTTTATTCATATGTAAAATCTGAAGGTTTTCAGATTCTACATTACACTCAAAGGGACGTTTTTTTAACGTTTTATGTGTTACCTTTATTTATTAAATATCATGTTTTTCGCACTAATACACAGTCTTGCGTGCTGGAGATAAAAATGTTTTTTTTCATACAGTGTTGCCATTGCTCACTTTGAATTCGTTTAGTTTGCTAATCAAAAATTCTTTAATGTCTGTCAAAATATGAAATAGATAATAAAACAAATTCCAAATTCCAAATTAGGTCTTCCAGATGCCCATATTCGGTGGAGGATTACGTTATTCAAAATTGGGCGGCTCTAGGTACCATTGTTTTATCACAATGCGAGAAACAAACATGCATTTATGCAGAATCTGCATTATTTAATTTCTTTAAATATAATACAGGTCTCTAATATTTGGTGGCAACAATTTGAAAATTGAATCAACGCAGAAACTGAATCGACGCAAAGTGCCGAAACAAAATTAATAGTACTAAAAAGGAAAACGTTACCATTTATTGTTATAAAAAAAATACCACTAAAGTAATAAAACGTCCACTTTAAGTGATAGAATGTGCAACTTTTGCCTTTTTCTTAATCTAAAACGAAATCTACGTGGCCGTCGTTTTTATTTCGAATTAACTCTAATTAAACTCTAATAAAGGATCAACAAAGATTGAAAAAATAAGATACCTAAATAGTAAACAAATAAAAGAAATTCAGTTTAAAAATTAGCACCAAAAACTTAACATTGGAACTCACCAGATTTTCAGACTGATAAAAGCTTTCTATCACAAAAGTACAATAAGAGTTGAAGGGCTACGCTTTGGAAGTTCGAGTTGTAGGGTATTTGCTTTTGTAGAAGTTTAAGTCAATGTCCTCCAGACCCTACTAGAATGGAAAGTGAATTATTGCTTTAATCCAGCCTTTCTTAAAGGTTCTCCCATTCATAACTACTTTTTATCATCGAAATGTTTTCGCTGCACCTGATATTTACATAACTAAAAAAGTAAAAAAAAAATCTGATGTATACACCACATGACTTCCTTGTACGGAATATTAAATTATACGCATTTTGCATTTCATTTAAACTTATTGGATTGAAATCTACTTCGTCGATAGTGCATAAACCACAATAGAATAAATGCATTCTTTAAAATTCACTATATTTGTTTACCATAGCGACACTCTGGCGCTAGGTTCACTTAACAGCGTTACATCTCATTCATTTTATAACTCAGAATGCACAAAAATTATGTCTATGGTTTGAAGATTTATCTAATCACTGCCACGTATTCTATTCAAATACTTTGAAACGATGCATGAAAGAAATTAAACAAACAAACAAAAAAAGAAACAGTTTTTCACAGACGATTCAGTATTTCTCATTCAATTCATTCAGGTCTCACTCCGCGCCAAGGCAAAAATACATAAAAACTTAAAATATCTAATTAAAAATTACGAAGTAAATTTTAAACACGTATTTCATCGAATAAATTCTAGGATGAATTAAGCATGATTTAATTCGCAATAATAAAAGAAGTCGTTTTTTTTTTGTTTTTGTGGAGCTTAGTTTCTTTGGATTAGAAACAAATCCACTACTCTCCTAAGTTTTAAATGTAAACAAATATGGCTGCCATATGAAAAATGATTAGGTTAGCAGCAC
>KK116631.1:0-79772 GCA_000611955.2 Stegodyphus mimosarum | reverse complement strand
TTGCATGCTGATTTACTAAAGGCATAAAACTTTAATCGGAAGATAAGAATAACACAGTTCAATAATTTTTAAAGCAAAAAATGCACAATTTACAACATATAAGAATAAATTTATGTACCTTTGGTGCAGCCGATTGCAAACAAAATAGGAGGTGCATACCTACATGTTATACATATCTACAAAATTTCAGCGTTCCAAGGCTACTCGTTTTTCAATTATGCGAGATACATACATACATACTTGCATGAAAAAATCTCTTCAGAATCCATTTAAATCAGTTTTATACTTTTTTTGAGGAAAAACAGTCCTTTATTCTGTCCTTACGTTTAAATATCACCCAAAAACATCTTTCAATTGCATTCGATAGCGGTCAAAATGTATATTTTATTGATTAAATGTATTGTAAAATATGATACCCGAAATTTTTCGCGATTACAATACTTCTTCTTTATTTCGTACAAGGAAGTAAAAAAGATATAAAAATAAATAGTTTCCTATAAATAATTTATTTCTTCGGTAAGCAATATATAAAATATAGTAGCTTTAGGGTTTGTTTTATTTATAGAAAAATTAATCAATGAAAATCATGTTTCAGTGAGACGCATGTACTTATTTTTAGTCGCATAACATATTAAATCTTGGTGCAATATTTGCCACTGTTGGACGTAAAGCATCTTCAGCGTTTTTTTAGTATTGAACTATATTTGGATTTGATAAGCATTAAAGCTCAAAATGTCATTTTACCTTAGCATAAGGTGCTGAATGGAAAAGCATTTAACACCATTTCAAAAATCGTGAGAAATTCAATTCTAGCTGCGATCCAGAATTCAATACAAGAGTTTTGTGGAAATTCAATTTTTGAGTGTCTCAGTAGTTCAACAACTTCCTCTTGGGTCTTGTGTGGCAAATAATTAATCTCATTAATAACAATAAAAAACAGTTTTTAAATGCAACATAATTTTTTTAAATCAAAATTCCATGCAAAGCATTTAAAAACTGTGCTACTATAGTTTTTAAGTGACCTTGTATTAACTTTTTCAATTAACGTTACACATTTTCTTTTCAATTATAAAATTGTCGACAGTCAAACACATTTCGAATGAACCATTCCACACACTGTTCTATTAATTCTTAAAATCTTCACTTATATCATTCGAAGTATACAGTGTCTGTTCGCATACATTTTAAACGATTTTGCTTTCCTATACAAAACAATCATCTGCTTGGAAATTTGTTAACTGCAACTATGTTTTTCGAAAGTATAAATTATCGGCTGCTACTTGGCAATTTTCTTTTGATGCAAAATGACGCTTTTAAGAAGCAATGGGTGGAAGGCTGTGCTATTTCCGAAGAAAATTTTTCTTATCTAGTTATTGAAAAACGCTGTGAAAGCCGTGGTTTCTCGATATCTAAAGCTACGATAGGTAATACTGTCAACAAGAAAGGAAAAAAATGTCAGTGTTTGGCTTCAAGTGGAAAAATTGTTTCAAATGCATATCCAAGGAAAAACGGAATGTTTTGAAAGTTACAAAGGTGTGACCTTTAATGCTAAAAGAAATCTCCAAGACAAAGAACAATAGCAAACTCATTAAAATACTCAGTGTCAATTGCAAACAAACTGATTAATGCTGATCTGAATTTTGGAAAGGCAAAGAAATATAATGTGCATCGTCTTTCTCCACGAATTATCGCCTAACGCAGAACGTGCTGCAGAATTTATGAGAAACATTTATTCGGACAAAAATGGAAAAATATTGTCACAATAGATGAATCTTGCAAGTATTTAAATAACTGAGATCAAAAGATACCCATTCATTGTCATCAAATGGGGGGGGACTTAAAACCTCGTTCAAAGAATCTAAAGAGTTTTTCTAAGGTATTTATAATTGTTGCTGATTTTTCATATAACAGCAAATTAAAAATAAAGATAGTGGAGAAACATGTTAAGATCAACTTCTCGTATTATCAGAAACTATTTTATACCCGGTTTTCAAATACGAAATACCTTTTGTGTATCCACAGGGCCATCGATCAGTAGAATTGCATCAAGACAAAGCAAGCAGCCAAACTCCAAAATCCAGTGTTGGTGCTAAATTCCCTGATGTATTACCGATGGATTTTTGCACTTCTGGACTTTTAGAAAGCAGATTGTGAGAGCGTCACGCTACAACCTTCCTTAGATTTTGGAAAGCTGTTCAAGAGGAATGGGAAACAATACCTATAAATATAATAACAAAGCTACAAAAGGCTTTATTTTGTTGGAAATTACGGTGTAGAAAGTAATGAAGTACATGGGTCATCAAATAGAACATTTCAAACACAAAAATTTTAAGTAAAATATTTCTGTAAATGCAATGAAAATAACATAAGAAAACGCGCGAACAGCCTTTATATGTTGATAATTTTTCCTTGAAGAGGCAAAACGAAATCGCTTATACTTTCTCAAAAATATCACACAGATGCACAGCTTTAACAGCCATTAAGTCATTTTGAAAAATAGAGCACCAAGATGAAAATTTTGTTCTTCTAAAAACATAATAATTTCCTTTTCTAATAGCAATAATCTTCTGAAACTCCGTATCTTGACATCCAGCTTACTTGTAAATATAATAAAAAATTTTGGTATCTGGAAACCGTATCTCTACAGATATTTGAAAATAAAAGGCTGTTAAGGGCACAGCATTTAATAAAGTTCGCAATTTTGACAGCATACTGAAGCACGTGGTTCATTTCCGTTGCTGTTTTGTTGTAAGGGACTATCGATGGATCAGGCAGTGCGCAAAAGTTGCATGATCATTACGAGCAGCTCTCCTTCGCGACGGCATGTTGCTGAACTAAAAACTCAAGTTCCAATTTTTTGCCGGGATTAGCATACGGCTTTGCATGCTTTGTTCCGGCTGTTTTTCTTTATATTCTTCTATGAACGCTTCAGTTATTCAATGCTTCAGAGTCGGTCAGCAGAACAGGTTAGCAGAGGGGAGGGAGGTGACTAGCATTCACGTGGATGCAGGAAGACATCGTGTTGGTTGAGATGTTCCAAGGCGATGGTCTGCAAAAATGCGTAATTTCTTGGCAAAAATACAGCAAGAAGTCAATAAAATTTCTTAATAATAATAGTAAAACATGTCATCGAATCTATAAACTTGGTCTCATTACTCAAATTTCCTTAAGGTATGTAAGATAAATCAGGAAATGAGCACGTGTGTAGTCGCGTGATACGCACGCTCGTCAAGATGAACATGAGGTACAATATTTGGCAGACATACAAAAGGAAAATACATAAGCTGAATACACTACAAAATACACTTTTCAGACTTGCGAATAAAACCTGGGTCACGTGGGGGGTCACCCACCAAAGTTCTGACACACCTGAATACTGCTTGAATTTGCAGATAGATGTGACATACATGCATCAGTCGCAAATGTCGCTAGCAGCCAGGTGATGCACAAATGCATCGCTGCTCTCATTGATCTTACAGACGGGTGTGGCATATATGCACTTTCAAATACACACGTTCTTTTAGAATTTTTTTTAAATCACTAGATGGTGCTCCGTGCCCACTACAGTTAACTTATTTGAACATACACATTATTGACTTTGTGTCCGTGATGTACTTTCTGATTCTGGTGATTTAGATATGCGAGCAGATGATATAAAGTAAGCAAAACCCAGCACATTCGCAATTCGCTTTACGTGATATAAACGTTAAACAGTTTCCGATGCCTCAAATTTGTTTTTTGTTTTTTTCCTGTGGGAAGTTTGGGAGTGGAGCTGTGGTTTTAGAAACTCCGGTTTGTATTTAGTTTGCATCTTCTTTAGATAGCAGACGTACGTTTTTTCGCCGGGTAAGAAAGCTAAACTAATAGTGCGATGTCTAAAGGGAAAACTAATAGAACGATGTCCAAGAGAAAACCTAAAAGTGCGATGTCTAAGAGAAAGAAGTTTTTGACGGAAGAGGAGTATATTCGAATTGTAAATCCCATGAGTTTCCATTCTAGCCCATGAGTGACTATTTTAACACCGAGACGTTTAGATTTAATTTTTTGGTGGGTTACCTACAGTAACCACCTTTTCTACTAAACGTCTTAAGCACTCGTATTAGTGGTTTTCAAGACTGACTGCTTCTGAAGTTCCCTTGTAGCTCACTAGATGGCAATCAAGAAACATAAGCCAGTAGCTGATACAGCAATTCGTCTTCAAGAAAATAATCATCAGCCATCGAAGACAACATCACGACGATGTGCACTCTGCAACGCCAACAAAAAGCCTATAAGAACAGTGTGGGAAATGCAGCACATGCAGAGTAGCACTCTGCTTGAAAACGAAAAACTGTTTGCATGAGTACCATAAATACTGCTTTATAGGGATGTGTTCTGTGGGCTGTGATCACTGGCACCAGAAGTAGTCATTTTTTCAAGCGTCTTGGACAAAATATGTGTAATTGTCGCAAAAATTTCATTGTAATGCCTGATATAGTAAATAAAACAAGAGTTTTGCTGAAAACGTTAACTGCCTTTTCCTGCCCCTCAAAGAGTTAAGTGAGAATAACGATTTTGATACCGAAATTTTCCCAGAGACTGAATTGGAAGTTTTGTTTTATTTCACCTCAAAATCCAGCAAGACAGTGGCTACTCCGTCATGAACTCGATCTGTTAAGTAACTGAAGCCTTATGAATTTACGCGAATTGCAGAAGTAAACTTAATTCAAAAGTTATGTGAATAAAATTGTTTTTTTCCACCATTTTTTTCGATAATATAATGAACATAATAGTTGAAGAAACTAATAATTCCTGTGCACAAAAGATGAGTTTAAATCAATCTTCATCCAAAATCAACATGCTCCTCTAGGTGTGTCTAAAATGAGGGGGATTCCTAGGATTAATTATTCTGCTGGATGGAATAAAAATATTCAACCGGAAAATGTATTGCATAACTAATGAAATGATAGAAACCAGATTATCACACACTGTCTCCTTTCTGAATCATTTATGCTATAATATTTGATCATATATTTTATTATTTTACGTGTATTTAGATATAGGTTTAAGCAAAGTTTTTTCAATATTTCATCAAGATGGGTTAAACTTTTTTATTTTACATTTAGATTTCAATTAAATTTTTTTCAGAATCTTTTGATATTTTGTATTTGTGATTAATTACTGTTAGATACCAAATCAGAAAAAAATCAAAACAATTTCTAAAAAAAATATTTTTACCGATTTTTTTTTCCTCTTAAGCTAAGCTTGGGGACGCGAAATATCCTGTCTTGCGAGATCGTACTACTGCAACAACACACCGTCTCCAATGTGAGTTGCGCTAAGCAACATGCCGTCGCGTAAGAGGATTAACTGCTGATGCATATATGATAAAACCCTCGTGAAGGGGTTAAAAATTTATCTGATATATTGTAACAACTGAGCTATTTTTGAAATATCTCGTTTCGTGTAGCTGAATTGAAAACTTCAGGCTTTATTTAAATCTAGTATTATATTACTGGAATTAGTCTCTTCTAACTTCAGAAAGTCTACTGGCAACAATGTCCTTTGACAAAAGAACTTCGCCATATTTACTTCCGTGAAGTATTTTTGTCACTTTGACAAAAGCGGGTCTTATAAAATCTTCTGCAATGGCGTATGGTTTTTATTAACAGCTATAAATTTCTAAAAATATTGTTTTTTTTTTATCTATGTGAAGATTTTTACCGTCCGTTTAGGTAGTCTTTTGGTTTATTAACGTACCTAGGATGCTTGAATTCAATTTCCTTTTTTAATTTGATGGTTTCATACTCTCCATAACCAAAACGTTACTGTAAATTTAATAAAGAGGTTGTTCATTGCCATCATAGTTGCTACAAGCAAATCCAAACCGAGAAGTGTCTCATCATATTTTCTTTTTCGCATATTTGCTGCCTTCTTCTGATTAATAGATCCTGCTTCAAGAGGATTTTTAGCACTGCCATTTGCATCATTACTTGTGTTATGCCATAGGTAAAAAAATGTTTTTATCCTAAAATCAAATAAAATAATAACTCTCATAATGATTATTCAAATAAATACCATCCTTAATCAATCTGATGTGGTCCCCACATGACTTCCTTGTATGGCCTATTAAATTATACACATTTTTTGCTGCATTTCATTTAAACTTATTTCCTCGAATTTCATTAGAGATATATTTACCATTCTCAGTTTTCACTTTGAGACAAAATAAAACTACATAAAAAATCAAACATTTTCATTAAAAATTGCAAAATACGGAAAAACCTAAACACCAAATGCAGTTAAAAACACTTAAACAAACAATTTTACTTAGATCAAAATTATAGTTTCTTGGCAAAAACAAGCGATTCGGCCAGCGGGCAAGAAGGCAGATTTTCCAGTGCACAAAACTGAAAGTTTACTTTTGGTTTCACTCGGCAAAAAGACACTGAAGTGCAGAAACACACTTAATTCACTACTCTACTGAGTTTCAAATGTAAACAAATGCCGGTACGTTACCTTAAATTTTTGAATTGTTGATAATTCTAGAATTATTGCATGCAGATTAATAAAAGGCATAAAAACCTCAGCCGGAATATAAAAACCATATTATTCAATCACTTTTAAAGCACAAAACAAGCAATTTATCAACATATAAGAATAAAATATCTGATGTGAACACAATGTGACTTCCTCGTGCAGAATATTAAATTATAGGCATTTTTTGCTGCATTTCATTTAAACTCATTTCCTCGGATTTCATTAGACATATTTCTCATACAAGTTCTCACTTAGCGATAAGGCAAAAATACATAAAACTTTAAAATATCGTCATTAAAATGTAAAAAATATAGAAAAATATAAAACACCAAATATACTTTAAACAATTAAAAAAACAATTTTTTAAAATAAAATTAGAGTCTACGCAAAAGCAAGCAATTCGTTCAGCGGGCAAGAAGGCAGTCACAAAGCTGAAAGTTACTTTTGGTCCCACTCGGTAAAATGACACTGAAGGTGCAGAAACTGACTTAATTTACAGTTCTACTAAGTTTCAAATGTAAACAAATATGACTCCTACGATAAATAAATTAGGCTTAGCCGCACATAAACAACTTTTAAATTGTTGATGATTCTGCAACTATTGCATGCAGAACAACTTACGGCATGAAAACCTTAATCGGAAGATAATAACAACATAATTCAATCATTTTCAAAGCAAAAATCTGCACAATTTACCAACATGCAAGATTAAAAAAACTGAGCTCATAGAGCTGAGTAAAATAAAAAAGCAATGAGTTTGAACATTAATTTTAGCCTTTAAAAACTGAAAATGATAATTTTCATCCCCTCCCACAAAAAAAAGAATGTTATAATTTCGTTTATTACTTTCTTCTGTTTATTAAATCGGATGCATTCACATATCCGAAAATATGTGTATCTGCGAATTTATTCCGTTTACGTAAAGCCTAATTAACATGAAATTTTACAAATGAGTACAGGTAAGAAAATTGGGAGAATGGTAGCAACTCATGTATTCTTAGTAAAGCAAAATTTTGGCAGAAATGGAAGTTAAAGAAATTTCTTAGATATACCCTAATAGCCATTAAAACAGTTACAACATTCAAGGAAAGCACACAATAATATTTACTTTGAAAGCACGTCAAAATGGAAATACAATTTGATTAAAATTTCAGACAATTCTGAGGTACATTTCACGCAGAAATTAATATTTCGAGTATCTGCCTTTGACAACAGTTGCAGCTGTTATACATCTGGGCATGGAGTCCAACTGTATTTGGAGGGCATTTAAAGAGCTTGTAGTCCATGAAGCTTCAGTTCTGTGCTAGAGCTCATCTATGGTATGGATGGCTATTGTTATACCAGTCCTTCTGTAGCTTTCAACTAGACGTTTTATTTGGTGGAGAGGTCCAAAAAAACACTTCAACTAATCTGGGAGTTGAACGATCTGTGTAATGTGAAAATACAGAGTAGCATGGACAACATGTGATCTCGCAATGGACTCCGAAGATAATTCACAGTTAGGGGTAGTCTAGAGACACATCCCGGCCCTCCTTGCAAAATTGTATTTTGACCTATGACCATAAATATGCCGCGCCAGTTCAAACAACAAACGAGGACATCCGGTCGGGCTCCCAATAAAAACATTATCTAAGTACAAAGATTAAAGTCTTTAACTAAGCTTCGGAAAACCAAGCCCCATGTCTAGAGTAAGAAAAAGTTAGTATAACACAACAAAAGAAAACATAAAACCTACCACCAGCTAGTATTCTCAATAATAAACTGCTGGTATAAAATACATAGGGGAAAGTGAAAAGAATGTAAAAAAATACGAATGAAGTATAATGGGATGTTAATACTCAGAATAAAAGTACTGGAAAATACAAGCGCAAACACACGAACAAACACCGAAACATTCATTCACAAGTTAACAAACAATGCTGGTGGCTTCCCTATTGCCATTATCATCTCATAAGTTTCCTTGCAGTGTTGATAGTAACCTTAATCCGATTCCTCACAAAATTTTCATCTGCACCTCTAATATTTCTCGTCAAACTGAATTCTCTAATTAAAGTGTACATTATCTTCCATTTTATTACCTATTGTACATCTGTCACTGTCCTGTAATTTAAATCTCTTTAGGTATTGGGGAAAATCTGTCGGGGTTAGAAATTGATTCAAATCTATGTCATGAATAATTTTCATTTTTTACGTAATTTTATAAGCAGCTAAAATTCCAGTTCTCCTTTCTGAACTGTGTCATTTTCCTTTCCACTTATCATAAACATCTCTTTTCATAATCTTGATACTGATCTTTCCAGATGCTTGTATATCTATCCACCTGTGCATTTTACTCTGAGCTGCAGCTTTAGCAAGAGCATCCGCTACCTCGTTGACTATATATTCAATATAGGCCTTCACCCCATTAAGCATCAATCTATGTTTTCTACACAATTCAACGTATAATTCTGCATGTGCACATTTACATTTTGCTCGTCGGGGACGGAAAAGGCCTACAAGGCAGACAGACTATCTGTATAAATTATGATACTGCTGGGCTCACATAATGTTTCTTGAAAACACTCTATGGCCTTCTGTATCGCTAAATGTTCTGCTTGGTAAACAGAATTATATTTTTCTAATATATTTTCTTTATTTTAATTTCGATCCCATAAGGAAATATAACAATAGCAAAACTTATATTCTCCTCCAACCCCGAACCGTCAGTATAAACATCTATTTCTCCGATTATTGGAATTAATCTGCTGAATTCAATAGCATCTGTCTCTTTTGGATGAATCAGGTCGTGATTAAAAACTGCGAAGGCGGAGCAAAGAAGCACGTTTTCTCCATAATCATAGAAATACAATCTTTCTGCTTTCAACCCTCATTTCCTGTAATAAAATTCATATCGCAACGAAAGAGGAGGAATGCTTGCTAAGATATTCGTAATTTCTGTAGGGGTAGTTGTCAAGAGCCTTGTAATTGCAGCCAGCTTCTCTGGATAGTATTTAGCTTAATTCTTACTCCTTGTAAGAATCAAAGAATCATTCGTAATCATCATTTGTACGAATTACCGCTGCGCCGTTCTTTGTCCCTAAGCTCCAATTCCGTACATTATCATGGGAACAATGACACACTCGAAACTCTACTTAAGGGTGGTACTTTTATATGCTAAAATTGTGTTTGAAAAGGATCTTTTGTAAAACTGAAGAATAATGTCACTTTTCCTTTGTGTATAACTAAAATATTCTTTAAGAGACAGTTTTTCATCAAACACAACTCCCAAGTATTTTAAGGTTTTTTTATTCTAATCCTTCTTCCCTATATTTACGTTTTAGGCTTCTGGTAACCTTTCCACCCTTTACAAAAATAAAGATTTAATGTTTTTAAAGTCGAAATTTAATTTTCTATCATTACGTCCATCCTTCATGATTTTTACAATGTCAATAAATTTATTGTGTAATTTTTCCAACGAGCTTTCAGCAATCAAAACCATAAAATCGTCCGCATGGCAAAACATCTTTAAATTAGGAGGGAGCCGCGCTTTCGATGAATTATTAGTTACTAAATTCCAGAACAGCAGAGCACTATTTGAATCTTGGGGACATCCTTTTCCAATTGCAAAACAATTTTCATCTCCAACCATTTCCAAAGAAGATACCTTTTTTCTCTCCCGGCAAAAACTGATTGGTAACTGATAACAATCTCTTGGAATGTTGGTTTGCAATAATATCCCCGAGAGGGAGGTCCAATCTACCGTATCAAAAGCTTTATCAATATCAAACGCAACCGTAACGACATGTCTCTCTATTCTCTTTTTCTTATAAAATCAGTGAACTAATATAATTCGCCCTCTGGACCGGCCCGTCTTGAAGCCATACTGATTTTCCGAAACCAAATTTTTTTACAACATAGTGTTGCAATCTATTGGAAATCAAAATATCTAAAATTTTAGCATGGGATTTTAACAAGCATATAGAGCGATGTTTACCCTGTTCCTTTGGTATAAGTACTATTCTTTGAATCTTCCAAATACGAGGAAACACATATATTTCTCATATATGTAACATATTTAACCTTTGTTATGAAATTAATCATAAAAACCCGGAAAACATGAAAACATGTTTTTCATCATAGAGGCTGTTACGCTGTCAAGTCATGGAGCACTTTCATTTTTAAATCTATTCTACTGCAATTTTAATTTCACTTGGAGAAAATTCTTCGTCCGATCGCCACATTAAATAGTCTTCTTTTCTATAATTCAGTACATTTTCCTCCTGATCCTCATTTTCTTCCAGATTTAATAATTCTTTAACAATTTTAGACGAGATTTCTTCATCTATTCTTTAAAATATTGTTGTAGTTCTCAATCTTTGTGTGGCTGTTCTAAAGAATCCATCATAATATTTAACAATTTCAAGAAAATGTTTCACTTCTTTCTCCCTCCTAGTCTGCTTGATTAATTTTTTTACATTTTGCTAATTCTCTCTTACAAATAATTCTTCTAATCAGCTTAACATCATTTGATAAATTTGTCACTTAATGACTTTTCCTACATGCTGTTATATTCCTTTACCTTTTAGCTTTATCCAATTCTCTGTTCCATCAAAATACAGTCTTATTCTTGTTATTCCTTGTTTTCAAACATCTAGTTGCTCCTCTAATAATTTTATCCTCTAGATCCTTAATAATTTCATTTAATCCATTTTCATAATTTACCATTTTCAACCTTCTCTCCAACTGTAAAACAACTCCCTTTATCTTTCTACAAAACACATTTATTCTTCATATATTTGTAGAATATTTAATTTTCTCTCTCTCTTTCACAGTCATCTTCTTATCCTTCAAAACCAAATAGCTATGGTCACTTAAACTATATGTCTTTAAGAGCTTTAATCGTAATCAGCAACATTAGTATTTGGGGATGCAATTATTAAATCCGTAAAACCCTCACCGACGGCGATAAAAATGTCGGCGACGAGTCTAATGTGTTGAATAAAGTCAAATTATTGGATAAAGCAAAATCATTGGTTAAAATTCCCTTTCACCATTATAGTTAACTCCCCCCCAGTTAAAATGCTTCCTTGTATAGAGGGCGTTGACGAACTTTCTAGACGTAAACAGTATCCGCTCCTTTAGGCTTAACTGTTAAAGCGGTGAGTGAGTTTTTGGAATAATAAAAACACGCGAGTGCACAAAATAACAAATTAAGAAGTGTATGAAAATAACTAAACAAATCCTCCGCATAACAATAAAAAGTTCAAAATGCATTATATACAATTTATGAAAGAAATCATTAATTTATTCAGTACTTCACTAGACATTGTATAAATGCAGATAATATCTGTAAACCTACGTGAAAGCACACAATACTTCAAAATAAAGCATTTACATATAAAAAACAGCGTAATTTAAATCCAAGCATGAAAATACCGGAACTCAAAGTGTACCATATTTCAATGAAATTTCATGTAAACGTACACCATGCGCAGAAGCATTCGTGAAAACACTCCGGTAATCGAAACACAACAGCAAAAGTTTTAACAAAGCACAGTAAATCGCCTAAACATAAGTATCAACTTGTTAATTCAAAATATAGTCAGTAAAATTTCCATGCATATGTATGCTAAACCCAAAATTCATCATCGGAGCCCTCAAAAATAATAAAAAGAGTACTTACTGGTAAATGCACAGTAAAATAAATCTTGATCACATTGAAATTCGGTGTAAACAAATCGACTCACATTAAGCCTAGTGGCATTCCGATCGAAAAGCACTTATAAATGGAAATAAAACTCTTTCAGCACAATTCTTTGCACGTAATCCAATAAAGCATCTGTAGAAATTTTCAAATAAAGCTCTTGAATCACTAAATAAAGTAATTTCACCAAAACACAATCTAAAATTACTACAGCTCACACAAACCATGCAACATGGCCGCTGACATGCGCCGGTCAGAACTCGCACAGGTAGAGGTAGTAAGAACTTAGAAATGTCTGCCTACGGAACGGATGCTTTCGTAAAGGATTTTCTAAGGGAAACTAGCTAGTATTCTCTTTTCGGATTGGCAGTATTCAGCGGTCTTAATCGTTCAGTCACTAGTGCGTGCGGCTATCAGTTCCCAACAAAATAGTGAATAAATAAGAGAAATTAGTAAATATTTGTAAACAAAATTTTTATTATAATAAAATTATTTGCTAGGCGTGCTTTTAATATCACTTTTTGTTTACTATCCCAAAATGGCTGTTAATTTCGAAATGCGATTAGAATTGAATTACTTTAAATGTCATCCACTAAAAATGCGTTGTTTCAATTTTCATTCGAGTGCGTTGGCATTCGGCAAAATGTAATATTTAATCTCTCTTTCTTTAAACTTTAATCTTTCAAATTAATGTTTTTTAATTTAAGATCATTAATCAGATTTTAATTAATTAATTAATTTTTAATTATAAGTGTAATTATTTCATCTTTGAATTAAATACAAATTTAATTTAAAGATATCTTTCAAATTTAATTTCTCTATTACTGATTAACAAACTGAGCTATATTAAGTAATAGAAGCAATTCTTAAGAATGTTATTTTTTTAGCCCAAAGGACATTAGCCCAAAAAGGCTATTAATTTCGCTTTGGCATTTTGAGTTGGTTCACTATAAATGTCGGTTAACTTTTCAAATTGTTGCCACCAAATATTAAAGCCCTGTGTTATATTTAAAGAAATTAAAAAATGAAGAATCTGCATAAATACATGTATGTTTCTCGCACTGTAATAAAACAACGGTATCTACAGCCATCCAATTTTGAATAACGTAACTCTGCACCGAATATGGACATCTGGAAGCCCTAATTTGGAATTTATTTTATTATCGATTTCCTATTTTGCAACACTTTAACGAATTTTTGATTAAGAAACTCAACGATTTCAAAGCGAGCAATGGCAACACTGTACGGGAAAAAAAAACATTTTTATCTACAGCGCGTGAGACTGTATATTGCAAATTCTAAAGATATGCTCATTTTAAAATTATTTTCCGAAAATGCCGTTGAATTGAATTTTATGGTTCAATTGCGAAGAATACGATATTTAATAACTAAAGGTAAGACATGAAACGTTAAAAAGTCGCTTTGGGCGTAATGTAAAATCTGAAAGCTTTCAGAATTTTTCTTTTTTTTAAGCTTTTATTCCGATTGATTTAAATAAAAATGAATTTAATCTTCGTCAGTCTAACTGTTGTTGTTGTAACTGGTCTTATTTCTCTGGCCTCATTATCAGACCAAGCCCACGAATTTATCGTGGCATGGAGTGCAAACTTACGTCTGTAGATGGCAAGAGCCTTGGGCACCATGTGGGTGACAGTACGATTTTGGCCATTTCTATCCCAATATCGACACAGAACAAACACACCAGGGGATGGGTCCGAGAATCTCCCATCCCGTTTCCCTACCAGGACCTACAGGACCTTTGGCTCGTTATGTATTTAGAACACCCCTATGCCGCAAAGACAACATACATTTTCCAACATGCATGCCATCTCCGGGATTCGAACCTGGGCTCTTCGGAGTGGTCAGAGTCACTAACCACTATCCCATTTGGGTGGGAGTCTAACTGTATATTTATAGTTCGACAGTCTCAAACGCAACTATGGCTGGCATTCCGCCAAAACATATAGAATAACGCTTCCAAAAGGATCGTTATTACTTGCTGCGACGTGAAAGGTCACGTGAATGTTTTCTCATCTCCGGAAAGAGACACGCTGGAGGGGAAAAAAAGTCCCCATCCTTCCACCCTATTTTGAGAATAATTCGGTCCGAATGGCGCATGCGTGTTTGCGCTCATGGTCGCGGATGAGGCGGTCAAACTATATCTGATATCCTACAAAATGTTTCCCCGTTCCACCTATGCCACCTCTATTGATAATCTCTACTGATAAACCATATTAATCTTTTTTAAAGAACCCTTTTGAACGACAGTAAAATTCTGAGAACTTTTAGTTTTTTGTTTGTTTATTCATTTATTTTTGGGATAAATATCGGATTTTGGGGATATTTTGTTTTCCCAAGTCCACGAACCTACATGAATAAATTTGGGTATAAATACTCCTTTACGCTTAAATGCTTCGCAACTACAAATCTCAGTATTTTGTTCTAAATAAAATACTGCCACAGTTTTATTCACCCAATAAATTATTCAACTTCTATATATTTTCATAGCTCTGGAATTTCCCGCTATAAATTTCTTCAGCATGATAATATATTTTGCAATCTTAACAAGATCTTTACATCTAGATTCGGCTAAGTCAGTCTTTACATCTAGATTCGGCTAAGTCAGTTTAGTTTAGTATTAGATTGGTTTCTTATTTATGTTAAAGCGCGAGTGCAGGCTTCCCTGTACGCCCAAGAAGGGGCAGTCTGTAAATATTTCTCTGAGAGAATAAAGTTTATTTTAACCCTTCTCTGGACTTTGTCGTTATGCACTTGATCTCAGCAATAAACTGCCCTACATTTCAGTCAGTTCCTCAGCATTCAGCATAGTCGAAGAAGAGAGGAACATTATAAGTCTTACATGATATCAAAGGATAACGCTCTGGAAACTAGATATTTACAAACAAATTAAGATTGAATTTTTCGTAATACACAGTCCAGTCACATTAACGTGACCATCTGTCAAAAGCCAGAATAACCACCTTTCGCAGAGCGGACTGCTGCGAGACGTGCAGGAAGAGAGTCACATAGGTCCCTGAAGGTGTTCTCTGGGATGTTGAGCCATGCCGACTCTAATGCCGTGGCCAGCTGCGCTAGATTACGCGGTTGAGGATCCATGGCGCGAACAACTCGATCGAGATGGTCCCACAGATGCTCGATTGGGTTTAAGTCAGGTGAGTTTGCTGGCCAGGGGAGGACGGTAAACTCATCCTGGTGCTCTTCGAACCACGCACGTACACTGGCAGCTGTATGGCACCTCGCATTGTCCTGCTGGAAGATGCCATCATCCTGAGGAAAAACAATGCGCATGTAGGGGTGAACATGGTCCGCAAGGACAGATGCGTACTTGTATTGATCCATTGTGCCTTCCACAATGATCAGTGAACCTAGAGAATGCCAGGAAAACATTCCCCAGACCATAATGCTCCCGCCTCCAGCTTGGACCGTTCCGGCAATGGTTGCAGGGTGGTTCCTTTCAGAGGTTTCACGCCTTATACGCCAACGTCCATCTGTCCGATGGAGCATAAAACGCGATTCATCCGAAAACGCAACCTGTCGCCACTCAGTGGACGTCCAGCTGCTGTACTGGCGTGCAAATTCTAGCCTTCGCCGTCGATGAACAGCAGTCAGCATAGGTGCACGAACCAGGCGTCTGCTTCGGAGGCCCAGACGCAGCAATGTTCGCTGAATAGTACTTTGGGAGACACTTTTGGTAGCCCCTTGGTTCATTTTGGTGGTCAGTTGCTCAACGGTAGCCCGTCTATCTGCCCGAACGCATCTCCGCAACCGTCGTTCGCCTCTGTCATCTATGGCCCGTAGTGCACCACATTTGCCACGTCGCTGATTTTGGACAGTCCCATTTTGCCATGCACGGTACACTTTTACCACGGCGGCACGCGAACAGTTCACAAACTCAGCCGTTTCGGAAATGCTTCCACCCTTGGCCCGAAAGCCAATGATCATGCCCTTTTGGAAGTCGGATAAATCGCTTCGTTTCTGCATTACGCCAACGATTGAAATGTTTTCCGAAGCCCTCACACACCCTTTATATACGCTCAACTGCACTGTGCTGCCACCTGCCTTCTGTGATTGGTTATTTAACTCTGACATGGAAAGTACGTGGTGGTCACATTAATGTGACTGGACTGTGTAGTAGCAGCTGCCAAGTCGCGTGGATGATAAATCTACGGTAATGTTGTACAATGGTGCAAAAAGTTTGGGAAGGCTGTATTAAAAACATGTCGTTCTAAAAATACAAAAAAAAATTCAAAGTTTTAATATTTTAATATTTTATTAATAAAATAAAATCAACCTAAAATTAATAACATTAATCTAAAAATATCTAAAATTTTAATGTAAAGATATTTAAAAAGGAATAAAAATTCAAAACTCCTTCTCTTCTTCAATAATAATAATACCAATGATAATTCCCAGGCAGGCAATTGGCAAAGCATTGCAGATGCTAAAATGGAGATTTTGTAATGTTCTCTTGTTACTAGAAGATTACAGTCAAAATTCTTCAGACCCCAGTAGGCAAACACGAAGTCTTCGCTGCTTCCTAAACAATTCACAAACTACTGAAGAAGGTTAAAATAAACTTTTTTATGGTAGTCTTAATGTAACAGAATAGGTACAACTTGTTCCACAGGCGAAATTTCCATTACTTATGAGTATCTAAATTAAAGTATTTCATATTTCGAAATTGAGTATAAAATATGTCCCTGATAATATGTTCCTGAAAATCTTAACATTTTTTTTCCACTCTCTTTATTTTCAATTGTCGTTATACGACAAAAAAAAATCATTAATCTCTTTGAAAAACTTTCTTTAGATGCTTTGAACAATATTTTAAGATTTTTTATCCTCTCTTTTGGTGATAATAAATGAATCTCATTTTATTGCAATCATTGAAATACAACCAAGATTCATCTACTGTGACAACATTTTTCCATTTTTATTCGGATAAGTGTGTCACATAAAGAATTCTGCCCAGCTTTCTGTGTTCCGTGATATAGCGTGGAGAAAGACTATGCCCGTCATGTTTTTTCATCTTTTTAAGATTCAAATTATGATTAATCACTTTGTTTGCAGTGACGTGACACTGAGCATATTAATGATTTTGCAATTGTCTTTTGAATTCGAAGATTTCCTTTTAATATTAAAGATTTTATCTTGGCAACTTTGGAAACATTCCGTTTTTCCCTTGAATATGTATTTGCAACAATTCTTCCACTTAAAGCGAAATTTGACGTTCGTTTTCTTCCTTTTTTCTTGACTATATCACCTATTATAGTTTTAGATGTCGAAGCTCCATCGCTTTCACAGCGTTTTTGATAACTAGATACGAAATATTTTCTTTGGAAAGAGCATAAACATAGCCTTCCATCCACTGCTTCTTTAAAAGCGCCATTTTATATGAAAACAAAACAGTCAAGTAGGAAACCATAATTTATACTTTCAAAAATATAGCTGCAGAAAACAAATTTCCAAACAGACGATTTCTTTTTTTTTTAATAGCAAAGCAGTCTATAAAATATGCGAACAATCTGTGTAGCTACGCTTGGTGAAAATTATTCGTTGGTGTTTATTCATGCATTAATGTTATATAAATTTCTTCAAGATCCACTGCAGTTCCGTCAAAACGCAATGCAATTAACTTGTTTTGTTTATCGACGCTTAAGAAGAGGAAGTCTGCTTCCTTTCACTAATAATAATTCATATCTCTTTGTTATTACAATTTTAATAAGCGTATTCTGAATTGTTTTTAACAGAGTAGCTTGTCTTGCACGAAAATGAAAATAATAAGCTGATTTACAACTCCAGTTAGAGAGATTATATTTAACTTAATAAACCCTAAAACTTTACCTGAAAATCCGTCGATAATGGAGTTGAGATTACATCAGTGAAAGCCAAAGTGCATTATATCTGATTTCTTGTGTATAGAGCTTTATTATTTAAGCATTAGGTTAAATCTTTTGAAGAGGGCGCCTTATTTACCAAGAATTACACACGTAATTAGAAATATTTAATCTGTTTATCCAGCTGACGAAAACATTGCAAGTATGATTAACTGCCATTTATCTGAGACTGAAACAAGGTCTTATCATAATATCATTATAGACATGTCGAAATTGTGTAATATTAATTAATCACTTTTGTTTGTGAAGAAACTTTTTTCAATATTTGCATTAAGTATTAATTCTTTAGTATTCTTAGTTGACAATAATTGATATATGAAAAATATATTTCAATTAAAAGAATATTTAGCATGCATAGAAGGTGAATTAGTTCGTTTTAGCGTTCTAAGGTTCTTTAAAAGGAAAATAAGTTCTTTAATCTACTTACTTATCTTTAATTCATTTGTTAGACGCTGTGTTTATAAAATATGTAAACTTCATTTATATAATTAATACAGTGCTTAACAGGAAATATTCTTTGATGTGCAAGTTCAGAATTATTTGGCTTAACACCTTCTTATATTATTTCCTTCCATAAACGGGAGAAAATGAAATTAGTTACGAATTCTAAAGAGTCGTGACAACAAGGACGCTACCTAACAGTGCGAATATTGATTCATAACATTCATAATGTATTTCCTTATGATCATAAATATGAAACATTTATTAAAAAACTTTGAAATTTAATTTCTGATTACTTTTACTTCCTTGTGTGAAGTATATAGGAAGTATTGTAATAGCGAAAAATTGGGGTATCATATTTCAACGAAAATATCCATTTCACCGCTATCGAATGCAATTTAAGGATGTTTTTGAGTGATATCTGCACGTAACGACAGAATAAAGGACTTTTATTCCTCCAAAAAAGATTATGAAACAGATTTAAAATGGATTCTGAAGCAATTCTTTCGTGGCATCTGTGCGTACGTACGTATGTATGTATGTATCATGCATAACTCAAAAACGAGTAGCCTCAGAACGTTAACATTTTGTATATAGAACTGAACTCAGAACATGATATACATGTAGATGTGCACCTCTTATTTTGGTTGCAATCGGTCACACTAAAAGTATATAAATATATATGTAAAATATAAAAACTACAATGGCTTTACTCTGGGCGAACAGGCAACCTATAATTAACTTTCCGTAATTTCAGGAACTTCCCCTTAGACCAGTACTTTCGAGAACATTCTGGCATGTTATTATAACCGCTATTATAAATACGGAGTACATGCCATTTTTCGTCAGACTGCTTTCTTCTATCGCTTCTACAAGACACTGCTGTTGCCCATCCCATCTTTCTTCCCTTTGTTTGAACAGTTATGAAGTAGAAAGTCTAAATTTAATCTTACTTAGTTTAAATCACTATTGAATATGCAATTTGGAGAATTTCATCTAAGGGAAAAATGATCTGCTGAGGGAATTGAATAAAGATGTGGAAACTAAAAAGCTAAATCCTTCTTTGTCGTCATTTGCAACCTTCTACTCAGCCACAACAACGCTCGGACACTGATCGCCAAGCTTTGCCATTCATACGCCTACCTGCGAAAATATTACACACATACATATTTATATGTATATCCATTCTGTTACTCGGCTCAGTGAGCTCGGTGTCTTTCTTCTTATATGTTTGTAAATTGTGCATCTTTTGCTTTAAAAATGATTGAAATTATGTTGCTCTTATCTTTCATTTAAAGTTTTTATGCCTTTAGTTAACCTGTGTGTTATAAATACATAATTATGAATAATTTAAAAGTTGTTCAAGTGCGGCTAAGCCTCATTTTTTACCATAGCAGCTATATTTGTTTACATTTGAAACATAGCAAAATAGTTGATTTGCTGCCAATCTAGAGAAACTAAGCTTCGCAACTACAAAGATTATTATATTGCCGTTCTTTTATTATTGCGAATTAAATTATGCTTAAAACATTCCGGAATTTATTGGAGGAAATTAGTGTTTAAGATTTACTTTGTAATTTTTAATATATTATTACGGATTTCGTATTTATTTAGTTATTTATTTAGAACTGTATTTATTTACTTATTCATTTATTTAAAATTCTTTTATTTTCCCGTGTAACGCAAACGATTTAGCTATACCGGAAAAGTAAAAATACAAAAGCGCATGCATTTAGTATTTAATAAATAAATATCTCGTAATTGCTGTTGCCATCGAGGAAAATCGAGATATTTATAGATTTTACGAGAATATTCTAGTTAATAATTAAAAAGCTTATAAAAGCCGAATTTAAACACCTCAGCTCAGTTGTAGCAGTTTTAAGCGAATGTTTTGTTTACTTAGTGCTGTTATTGATTGGAGCGATTTCGTTGTGAGATAGAATTAGTTTATCTGTTGAATTGAGTTTTGTTTAACGTTTGAGATATTGTACGAATGTCTCTGAGGAAATATTTCAGCATTTTATTATATTTCTTGTGAAAAGAATAGATTTTGTTAACGTTTTAACGACTGGTGCATTCAGTGTATTACGCAACAATATATATTTTGAGTTTTTATGTATTTTTGCCTTGCCGCGAAGTGAGATCTGAATTAATTGAATGAAAAATACTGAATCGTCTGTTTCTTTTTTTGTGTGTTTGTTTGTTTAATTTCTTTTATACATCGTTTCAGATTTATCACAGTATTTGAATAGAGCATGTGACAACGATTAGATAATTCTTCAGATGATATACATAATTTTTGTGCATTCCGAATTATAAAATGAATGAGATGTAACGCTGTTAAGTGAACCTAACGCCAGAGTGTCGCTATGGTAAACAAATATAGTGAATTTTAAAGAGTGCATTTATTCTATTGTGGTTTATGCGCTATCGACGAAGTAGATTTAATTCAGTTCAATAAGTTTAAATGAAATGCAAAATGCGTATAATTTAATATTTCGTACAAGGAAGTCCTGTGTGAAGTGTCCAAACCAGATTTTTTACTTTTATTTCAATTATTTATATTTTATATCTTGCTCATTTGGGAAGAATGTCTCTTTTATTTTAAATGGAATATTAAAATATTTCCACATACTGTTGTTTCCTGAATGATATTTCACATGACAAAGTTAAAATTATCAAAAATCAAATTTTCAGGATACCACTAAAATCCATAATAAACCGTTCCGATTTAAGTGTTTCCGATGCGAAGAAGAACTTAATAATGTACTGGATTAAATTTTAGGACATTCTATATTTCACCCGCCTTTCGTCGAAAAAAAAAGAAAACACTATGAAATACTATCAAATAACATTTAAACAAGAGACATTTAAAATAATTTTAAAAGAAAGAACAATATGGCAAATATGAATGGCATGAGCGGGCGTTAAGAATATTTATGAAAACAGTTTCAACTCTGGAGATATTGAGAGAATTTCAAATATAAAAATTAATTTTACGTGGTTCCTGCAAAGCAAAAACTGACATTTTTATCATTGTCAAACATTTCTGTTATTATCGCTTTTAACAAATGTGCCAAATTGCAAACGCGCCAATATATAAATTCACGTATATCTTAGGAAATTTTGAATACAAAACTCAAAACTTTTTTTCAGGTATGCTTAAGAATACATCTACTTTCAGATGATGGTAAAAATTTTATAGATTATAATTCAAATTTGTTTTCGAAAAATTTATAAAAATTATTTAAAAATAAAAATTTTAAAAATAAATCATAAAAAAACGGACAAATTTTATTTGGAATGAACCTGAATTTCGAAATGTGAAAGGAAGAATGAAATAAGTTTGTTGAGTCATTAGGTTACTTAGAAGCAGGAGAGATGAAATATTAGCAACGCGTTCGCCGGAAATCGAACCACGGACGCCTCGATTACGCGTCGAGCATGATGACCACTACACCACGAAGGCATGCGAAGAAGGCGGGAGAAATACCTAAAAATAATAATAAATAAGTTTAATAAAAAAGTAAAAAAGAGATACTAATAAATATATACTAATACTAGAGATACTAATAAATATATATAAATAAAAAAGAGATACTAATAAATATATACCAAATTCAATTAACACTGAGGAGCTAAACTTTCGAGAGCTAAACCACTCGTGCGATTTTTACAAAACTTGGGAGTTTGGCATAATTTGAGTCTTAGAATAGAAATATGGAAAAAAATTGGCATGTCATTTCAGAAAAAGTCCGATTTTGCGTGAAAATACCTCTATTAGAACAATGCTATATATAAATCTAATACGTATTCTAAGTCGCCCTTTCGAAATATGAAAAACGAAGTTAAATTTCCTCAGTCGGCCCAGTAGAACGGGAGATATAGACTGTCTTTTTTTTCGCAGTGTACCTGCATGGGTAACTACGGTTTTTTGATTGCTCAGTCGTTGTGTGTGTATGCAAAAATGTTTCTCGTACCTCTACTAACACTTTACTAGCATTCAGAATAACATACTTAAGCAGAAATATTTCTCACCGTAAGTGGCAACAAAAACAATATTGTTACGGATTTCGTACTTATTTAGCTATTTATTTAGAATTGTAATTAAAATTGCTTTATTTTCCCATGCAACGCAGACGATTTTTGAAAAGAAAGGTACGTCGGAGAAGTAAAAATAAAAGAGCGCGCGCATTTGATATTTAATAAATAAATATCTCGTAATTACTACTGCCATCCACAAATATTGAGAAAAATCGAGGTTTCACCAGAATATTCTAGTAAATAATTAAAAAGCTTACAAAAGCCGCATTAAAACACCTCATCTCAGTTGTAGCTGTTTCAAGCGAACGGTTTGTTTACTTAATGCTGTGACTGATTGTAGCGAATTCGATGTGAGATTGGGTTAACTTTATCTGTTTTGAATTGAATTCTATTTAACGTTTGAGATATTGTGATATTGCACGAATATCTCTGAAGAAATATCTCAGTGTTTTGTTTTATTTCTTATGAAAAGAATAAATTTTTTAACTTTTTAACGACTGGTGCATTTAATCCATAACGAACCTTTTCGCACGAAACAATAAGTAGAAGCCAATTAAATGCGAAATATAAATTGCGACTATACATAACATCCATAGAGCTAGACTTCCACAATTGGAGAAGTTAAACAACAAGAATCAGCATAATGTTAGTAAATTTTGCATAACTCATACAATCACAAAATGGCGAACACGCCATGCGGAAAACAGTAGAAAAAAATGGGCTTGTTTGAAGCTCCCATAATTTAGGTTAAAATAACAAGCCGAATAACGATTATTGGAGAAATTAAACAATAAGAATCAGAGTAATGTTTGTAAATTTTGCAGGAAAATTTTACAAACATTACTCTGATTCTTGTTGTTTAATTTCTCCAATAATCGTTATTCGACACGCTATTTTAACCTAAACTAGACTTCTGTAGTTTGTGTAAAGAATGCAATCGCATTTTTCTCAATAAATATAGTGCAAAAGCAGGTGACATTTGGAGCACAAGTTAATGTTATTAATGTTTCAATTAAATTAATTTTATGTTAAAATTTCATTAAAATATACAATGCGTTTCTTTAATTGTGCTAATACAAAATACCTATTACATATTAATTTTACTTTTACTATTATTTTAAGGGTGGTAGGAAATTTCCCGAAAGAACTTTATAGTTCTAAGGGTGTTCCGTTAACCGACAAAGTTCGAAGACTACTGCAGTGCATGGTAAATTAAAAATAAATCCATATACAGACTTCTTGAATGGCAGGAAATTAATATTTAAATTTGTAAATGCTGAAACACAACTCATGGAATTTCGCAAACGATCGTTTAGGAATCATTTACTCAAATACATTCAATCGTAAGCTATTATTTTATAATTATGACAAAATAAATAACCTTCGAGTAGCAGTTTGTAGAATCGCTAAGTTTTTTTTTTTTTTTTAGTTGAAAGGGGCATTTTGTCCAGAAAGACTATTAATTTCGTTTTGGCATTTTGCGTTGGTTCACTTTAAATGTCGGTTCACTTTTCAAATTGTTGCCACCAAACATTAGAGCCCTGTATTATATTCAAAGAAATTAAATAATGAAGAATCTGCATGAACGTATGTATGTTTCTCGCATTGTGATAAAACAACGATACCTAGAGCCATCAAATTTTGAATAACGTAATCATCCACCGAATATGAGTATCTGGAAGCTCCAATTTGGAATTTATTTTATTATCTATTTTATATTTTGTCAGACATTAAAGAATTTTTGATTAACAAACTCAATAATTTCAAAGCGAGGAATAGTAACACTGTACGGAGAAAAAAAAATTATCTCCAGCGTGCGAGACTGTATCGAAAATTCTAAAGATATGTTCATTTTAAAATTATCTTGCGATACTGTTGTTGAATTGAATTTTATGTATGTGCAAAGAGCATTATATTTAATAAGAAACACAGAAAACGTTAACAAAACCACCCCTTTGGGTGTAACGTAAAATCTGAAAGCAAAATGAGCAATGCCTCCACCGGGACTCGAACCTGGACCTCTCGAATACCGCTAAGTGTGCTATCGTTATACCTCGAAAGCAAGCTGAAAGAAGGGGAAAAAACCAGAAAGTTAAAACCAGAAAGCTTTGTCTGAAATAACAGTTTAAAATTGCTTAAATTTAGAAAATAGAATTCTCAACTTAAATTTAAAATAATTTCTCGTCATTTTGCCTTCAAATGGGCTTTTTCATTTTATTCAAAAGTTTAAAGATATGCTGAACCTACTATTTTAAATCCCCTCACGGTGAAAGTTTCCTTTCGTATAATTTTGTTTACTTCTAATATCTGTCTTGAACTCTAAATAACAAATTTCTCGGTACAATAGAAGGCGCTTAAAATGATCGCTGTTAGTGTTATTTTACGAATACTTTTATCGAATTGCCGAAATCCGGCTCGTTTGTGTGTGAAAACATGAAAATACATCGCATATTATGATCAAATATTAAGTTAATGTTATCAAAATGTTATAGAATAAACTTTTTATGCCGAAGGAAATTCTCCAAATAAAATCAAAATAAATTTTAAAAGTTGTCAAATGACTGAAAACATTGTTTCTAAATAAGGTATTAATTCAATAAACTGCTTGGGTTTTTAGTTAACCATTTCAAATTAGGCAAAAAAGCAACCTTTTGTTTCGTTTAGGTCATATTTTGAATAACTCTGTCGATTTCAATAACATCATATGCAGGTGTTTCTTTTTGAGACAGATGAAGATGACAGACGATATTTGCTAGAAGCTTTTTGAAACAATCCAAGGTAATAACATGTCTGAAGAACGTAAAAATGAAATCGGAGAATTTCCTTTAAATTCTGATATAAGGAATATCCTCCAATTATTACGGTTAGGGGTACAGCATCGAATAATATAATTTCTAGACAAATTACACACAGTTCATAAATGAACTTTTGCGTAATGGTAGTAAGCAATTTATTAATCAAGACTTTTTTTCCTACTTAAAACGGTGTAAAAATATATGCTTATCTTTTCCTACTTATATTTGTATTCAATTAGTTTAATTCTATTGCGATTAAGAAGCACATTTTTTCTCACCGTTTAATGTTATCAAAATAGGCGCTGACAAACCTTATCACATTAAGCGGAGCCCTACTGTAAAAGAAAAACTACTTTCGTAATAAATTTCTAAATGAATATTATGAGAAAACATGCCATTTAATAACCAGTTTGGAATTACTATGAATAAAACTTAACAAATGCAAAACATATGCGTCTTCGTAATTTATAAAAGTAAACAATCTCCTTAATGGAACTCTTAGATAATCATGACTTCACTTCTTTTCCTCCAGATGGCGCGAAGGACGATGTCCGGCTTGAACACCATTCGATGCACATCCCGAGCATCATTCGTTTTTCTAAGACTTGCATGAGCAACTGACCTGCGTAATATACTGATAAAGACGACAGCTGGAATACATTCTTCTCTCAGGTATGCAAAATATTCAAATCACGTTGCCATGTCTTGATCGATTGTTTTTAATTGTTGCCATGCATTTTGTAATGAACTGCTCTTCTGTGCATAAATGGAGACAAACGTTTGCATTTCCTTGCAAATAACGCGGCTTCGATTTTGAAGTCGTGAAGCGAATATTTAATTCTTAATAAATATTACAAAAAGTATGCTTAAATTAAATAGTACTGCAGAATTCAAATGGTGAAAACAAACAATGTAAAAGAAAGAACAAAGGAAATTCTTACAGTTAAGTTTTAAATAATTCGTGCGTTCTTCTTCTTGTTGATTAATTTCTCAGGCATTTATTTATAGTATTTAAATTAATGTGTGAGAGAAGTCATAAAAATATTAATTTTTTGTGTACTTAAATAGTAAGAAACTCAGTACTTAAACCTAATAAAAAAACGTTGATTTTTTTTTCTGGGCTGAAAGACATAAATTAAAATAATTGTAGCTTTAAATCTATAAATAAAGTTTTATAGCTGCTTTAAGTTTTAAAAGTCATAAAACTTTTTCTTTGGAATGGCAGTAATTTAAAAGGAGAGTTAAGGCCCTTTAAACCACTGCCACTGCCAATAGAAATATCAAATTTCTTCTTTTCCTGCTGTTCAAAATCATTAGCTTTTGAAGTGATTATATGATATGTATTTTTGTTATGAACTATGTAGTTATAAGCTCTGGGCTTTTTGTACTTTCTTGTGAATATAAATTCATTGTAAAGGGAACTTTTCTTGCTAGCAAATGTATATATTAATTAAAATTCAGGAAATGCTGGAATAACTTAAATTCTCAAATTAAGTAAGGATTTGTAATTAAAGTTCTTGCACAATGTAAGTATATATAATGGGTTAGTGATCTTTCATAAAATTCAAAACGGTTACATTTATTTTGCTTATTTTCAATTTTTATCAACTGTCTGCTTTTAAAATTCTGTAAGATATTTTGTGTTAACATTAGATATTCCAAATGTTATTCGCGTATTTTCATTTACCTGTTTTATAAAATTATGTAAGGATTTTTAATTGTAGTTAAATTGATTATTTTTATAAATAAATAATTCATATTTGTTTTCCTTCCTATTTACATTTGCTGTTTGAAAAATATTGAAGTTCTTTTTCCCCCTATTTAAGTTAAGATAGAGATTTTATAAAATTGTTATTCTGAGACTGATAAAACTGTACACTGTATAAAACTTAAATTTTGCGAAGCACTTATTTCTAATGTTTAGATTTCTTCACTATTAATTCATTATTCTATGCATGATATTCTATCTCCTCACTATGCTATGCATGGTAGCAAGCATTCGGATATCTGAAATTCCCTGCCTGAGTCGTATATTCCCCCAAGGAATTCAAAAAAAATTCTTTTTAAATGTATTCTCAATAATAATTAAATAAATGGTTTAACAATGTATTTTTATGCAACTATTTTTGTAATTTGATATCAGATATGCATTAGGAACTATATATACTTAATATAATTAACAAACCTTTATTTTAGCTTGAGATGTACGTAACGTAATGTTTAATTATATAATCCGCAATTTTCACAATATTTATTAAAGTGTTCAAGAAATGGTTAAATGATACCATGCCCTCTAAACACAGGCTTTGTTTTAACTATTAATAAATAAACATATGCCTTTTTCTTAAGTGTTAAACTAATCAGACATATTCTTATTTTTGATCCAGTATATATTCAGATTTCCTTATCTTCCATTAACTGTGAGCAAAAGAATCATATTATTAAAACCTGAGTTCGTTCAGTCCCGTCCTTTTTAATACTTTTATGAGCTTTAAAATCTTACGTTATTTAAATAGTCATATCGTCATCGTAGAAACCTTCATATACTCCAAATAACGTCTGCTTAGTTATATAGTTTCTTTTTGAATTATGTTCTTGGCAACGTTTTGCAAGAAAAGCAGTTAAATTAATGCATTTTAGTTTAAGCCATTCTTCTAATAAAGTATAATTTATTATTTAACGTTTTGCTAAAAACAAATTCTAAGTTTTTACTTACAGCTTTAATATAAAGTTCGTATCAAATTATAGCCTTTTATCTCAAATTCTAATCAAAATTGCCACACAAAACGTATTTGGTTTTCAAAATTCTAAATTATACAGGAAAGTTAAATTAATATTCTACGCATTATGACAAAAAGAATGTGAACTACGTTTTGTAAAATTTTACATAGATATTACATTCAGTTTTTTGTAACTGAAAGATGCGTTCAATTTCATGTGTATGTATTATTTCCTGCAAATAAAATTATGCGGAAATCATCCCTAAATTGGCGTTGATTTTGCAAAACATTCTATCGATTTTGAAGCAGTCAGCCAGCTGAGTTTTTCGTTTTTTAAGGCATGGAATATTTATTTTATATGTTTGTTTATTTGTTTCCTTGAAGAAGCAGTACCGCATTGTCTGACGTTTATGAAATTAATGGTTTTCCATAAAAGGAATTCGACCATATATTCGATTTTTTTGCCTAATTTTATATTCGAGATTGGCGTGTGTGTGTTCCATATATTTCATGCATGTTTTATGCTATGCGTGTTTAATTATAATAGCTTCTTTCTGTAAATTTATTACTGAAGTTCCGAAAGATATTTTCATCATGTGAGATCAATAATGAAGGAAGTATTAATAGCTTACCCCAGGGGTTCCAAATCAAATAGCATGCTGGCTGAGAGCACGATCTGAAAACGGCTGAAAAGCCATATATTTAATTTTTTTAACAAAATGAAAAACTTTATTAGAAAAATAAAAGACATTTTAAATTTTAATTACTAAATATTTATGAAAACGTGACGTAAGCAATAAAATCATAAAAGAAAAAACTGATTTTTCTATTTATTTTCTAGCCGAAAATTAAAGTTGGTACCTCCAAGAGTTATGTTTTGGTTACGCTTTGGAATTCAAACATACTGACAGCAAAATATTAAACTCTTAGAATGACATACATTTCAAACAGCTCTAGCACGTTTAATTAATTATTAAATAGTAGTAGCTAAATATTAAACGCTTAGAATGGCATACATTTCAAACAGCTCTAGCACGTTTAATTAATTATTAAATAGTAGCTAAATATTAAACGCTTAGAATGACATACATTTCAAACAGCTCTAGCATGTTTAATTAATTATTAAATAGTAGAGCTAAATATTAAACGCTTAGAATAACATACATTTCAAACAGCTCTAGCACGTTTAATTAATTATTAAATAGTAGCTAAATATTAAACGCTTAGAATGACATACATTTCAAACAGCTCTAGGACGTTTAATTAATTATTAAATAGTAGCTAAATATTAAACGCTTAGAATGGCATACATTTCAAACAACTCTAACACGCTTAATTAATTGTTAGCCCAAAGGACGTTAGCCCAGAAGGGCTATTAATTTCATTTTGGCATGTTGCGTCGATTCACTTTCTGCGTTGATTTACTTTTCAGACTGTTGACACCAAATATTACAGCCCTATATTATATTTAAGGAAATTAAATAATGAAGAATCTACATAAATGTATATATGTTTCTCGCACTCTGATAAAACAATGGCACCTAAAGCCATCAAATTTTGAATAACGTAATTCTAAGCCGAATATGGGCATCTGGAAGCCCTAATTAGGAATTTGGAATTTGCTTTATTATCTATTTCATATATTATCAGACAGGTGGCAGGTGAAAACGGTTCCGAACACCCGGGCGGCTTACATAGACTAACGGGTATTGTCCGGATCCCTCAACTGTTCAGTACGAACCCTCGGCCCCCCAGAAGGTAGGAATGGGGAGTTTATTTAGATGTTACAAATGCTGAAGGAGACATTAAACTATACATTTTACATATTGCTACACAGATAATAACTAAAATATAGATGCTAATTAAATTAAATTTCACAGATAATTACGAATGCTAAAACAGATATTAAATACTAATGCAAATATTATACAGATACATAGATGCTAAATACACTGTTACATACTACGCAGATATTAAAAATCAATGTTGACACAGCTTCTAAATACTATTGCAAGTCATTACACAAAGCCAGACACTAAATACACTAGTACACACTACACAGATACTAAATAGTGATATAGATACTCAGATACTATATTATACTAATAAACAGATCCTGTAGACATTTATTATTTACTACACAGATATTAAATGCGGATGTAGACACTGACTCTAAATACTAATGCAAGGTATTACGCAGATATACAGAAAGAATTTGCGAATAACAAACTCAACGATTTCAAAGCGAGGAATGGCAACACGGCATGAAAAAAAAAACATTTTTATCTCCGACCCGCGAGACTGTGTATCGGAAATTCTAAAGACATGCTCATTTTAAAATTATTTTTCGATATTCCTGATAAATTGGTATTTATGGTTTAAGCGCGAAGAACATGTTGTTAAATAAATAAAGGTAAAACACAAAATGTTAAAAAAAACGCCCCTTTGGGAGTAGTGTAAAATCTGACAGCTTTCAGATTTTTTAAAAATAATTTACTTAAGTTTAAACTAAAAATAAGTAATTTATGAAAATTTCAAAGTTTTCGTAGAATTTTTCTCAACTGTGACAAAACTTGATAATACACTGCTGGCCACCGTAAATGCAACACCCTGAAGGAAGCATGCAAATAACATGAAATTTACAACATGCATCAGCGGAGGTGAGATATGCAAATGATTAGAATTTCAGCGCAGACGCACATCACGCACGCCTGTGGCGCCACTTCAAAGCGCTATTTAAGGCTTGGAGTTTTCGACGATTTCAAGTTCGGCAATTGTGTTTTTCTTGTGGTTTTTCAAAAAAACGATCAATTATGCCTCGTAGTAAACAGCGATCATCGTTTGATCAAGTATCCTAGTTCGACAGAGGAAGGATAGTGGCCTACCGCGAGTGTGGACTATCCTTCAGGGAAATCGATAGTTGTGTTGGACGAAACCAAACAACTGTAATGCGAATATGTGACCGTTGGATGCAGGGGGTACGATGGACCGACGTGTTCGATCGCATCCAACTCAGTGCACCACTGCACGTGATGACAGGAACATTCTGCGCATGGAAGTGACGAATCGCTCAGTCACTTCACGAACCATAGCACAGCACATTCAGTCTGTAACGCATCATCCAGTGTCTGCGCGTACCATTCGACGCCGTTTATAGAGAGTGGTCTGTCCGCAAGACGTCCATTGCTTCGTCTACCCTTGACGTAGAACCACAGACATCTCCGCCGCCAGTGGTGTGATGAAAGAAGGATGTGGACTGCAGAATGGAATGAAGTTGTCTTTACTGACGAGTCACGCTTCAGTCTTCAACATAAATATGGTCGGATTCGAGTCTGGAGATACCGTGGAGAGAGGATGCTAAGTAGCTGCGTTATGCACCGCCATACTGGTCCTGCACCGGGTATTATGGTATGGGGCGGTATTGGATATCACTCTCGCACTTCTCTAGTACGCGTTGCCGGTACTTTAAACTGCCAGCTCTACATCTCCGAGGTGTTGGAGCCAGTTGTCCTTCCTTACCTTCAGGGCTTGGCCATAGCGATATTTCAACAGGATAATGCGCGACCACACGTGACACGCATTGTCCAAGAGTTCTTCGTCAATCGCCGAATTGAATTGCTTCCTTGGTGAGCTCGTTGTCCGGATCTTTCGCCGATAGAAAACATGTGGTCCATGGTTGCTGAACTATTGATCCAGATTACATCCCAAGCTACCACCGCAGATCAACTTTGGCAACATGTGAAAGCTGCTTGGTTTGCTGTACCCTAAGAACACATCCAAAGTCTCTCTGAATCAATGCCGAGGCGTGTGGCAGCGGTTATCTCCAACAATGGAGGCTACTCTGGCTACTGATTCTAGAAGGAACCACACTTCACAGAAGTCTATAAATTTAATCATTTGATACTTGATCAACATGTTATCTACTAGATAAATTTTGTTGTGACATCTCTTGTCTTTCTTGGTATTGCAGTTTAGGTGGCCTGCAGTGTAAATAATGACAACCTGATTTCTTTCTCTTATTTACTAAATTTTTCTGTGGCGCATAAATAAAAATACGTATGTTTGTATGCAAATAATAATAAACTCTATATTTCTTACTACAACTTGACACTTGATGGTATTATATTCTTGTGAAGTTTATAGCCTTGGAGAGAAATTATTGGAAGTGATCTTCATCGCAGTTTGTAGTTGCTAATCGATTAATCGGGCTCTTTTCTTATCAGTTTTCTGCTTTGAAAGATAGCTCTTCGCAATGAATGTAATCCGAAACAAAACGCTTATCCTTAGTGCTAAAGTTGATAACAGCTCGTTTATTTTCTGAAACGAATAAAAGTTATTTAAATCTATATCACAAAATCTTTGAATAAGATTTCTGTCACACTATAAATTAATCAAGTACATTTATAGATTTTCTGGTGCGTTTTTCACGTTCGTTTTTAATAGAAATGAAAATAATAAACTCGAACTTCATACAGCTAGAATCTTGAAATTTTTGTAACACCGTATTATCAACAAATACATAATCGAAATGTCTTCGCGGACAGCATAAAATTGCTTCTGGAACCGCATGCCGCCAGTTTCTCGACTGTTAGTCTCGATATTAATCTCTAAACGCCATTTTGCGTTGAATCACTATAAACGGCATATCACTTTTCAGATTGTTGCTACCGAATATTATCTCCCTGTATAATATTTAAATAAATTAAATAATGCGGAATTTGCATAAATGTATATATGTTTCCTGCAAAACGAGGGTATCTAGAGCCATTGAATTTCGAATAACGTAGTCCTCCACCAGAATACGGAGCATCTGGAAGACTGAATTTTGAATTTCGAATTAGCTTTATTATCTGTTTCATATTTTGTAAAACGTCAATGAATTTTTGATTAACAAACTCAACGATTTCAAAGCGAGCAGTGGCAACACTGCACGGAAAAAAACATTTTATATTCAGCGTGCAAGACTGTTTATCAGAAATTCTAAAGATGTGCTGTTTTTAGATAAATATTTTGCGATTTTGCTGTTGAATCGAATTTTATGTCGCATAAGCATCAAGAACGTGATATTTAATAAGTAAAGTAAACACACTAAACTTTAATAATAAAAAAGGAAAAAAAAAGTTTTGTAAAGCCATTTCAATAAGAAAACTGAATGTTGATATGATGAACTGAGAACAGGCCGGAAAAGAAAAAAAACAGAAAATTGTATGCCAACACTTAGCATTGCATAGGTAACTCTAAACGTATACTGCTACTAAAATTTTTGTAATTCTTCTGTTCAGTTGTAGATTACGTAAGTGCGAAGAAAATGATTGTTAATAATAAAGCTAAACAGACAAAAAAATAGGTTAATAGGAGTGAGTAAACAGACTGGTAAACTGCGAGCTCAGCGAGAGCGTAAAAAACTTAACAAACCTTTTGAGGCAACCGTTAAAATCTGAAACCTTTAAGATTTATATTTTATTTAATATTTTATAAATACTTTATAAGGCCACTGAAACTGCAGTTATTTTGTCGAAACTGCTGATGTTGAGGAATATTAACATGTTATTAAAACGTATATTGGATCAATTTGAACAAAAAAGCATTACAGTTTGGATGATTCATTAAAGTGAGCACATGTTTGGAAGTAATTCATCAATTTCCGATGTCACTATCTTATTTTGTTATTCCTTTTGCCATAGAAGGAACTGTGATGAGGATTATATACTAATTGTTTCATACGTGGCAACGAAATAAAATCTCTCAAGTGACTGGATCCTGATCTGCTAAAGCAACTAGTATTGGTAAACAACCGTAATTGCAACTGATGTGGCAGTGTATAATTCTAGCCTTAATAAATAATCATTCTAAATTCTTTTGAAATCCTGCAGAACAAAAGAGGAGTTTTTTTTAAGTCACGTAACACTATAAAGTGAGAATTCAAGCACGCGCGATGCTTAATTCGTAAATTCAAAACAATGAATTTTTGATTTAGAGCAAATTAAATTGATATATTCATAAATCTAACATCAGTAGAATGCAGAAATTTTCTCGAAGAATTCAGAGAAATACAGAGGAACATAAATCATTCGTTCTAAAAAACATTTTCCCTCACAAGTACCTTATTGTGAAAAGACCATAAATACCAATTGCATTATGTACAACAGAGAATTAAAGTCACATCAGTTTTAAATTAGAGAAAATTCAGCCGTATATCACCTTTCCTTCCAAATTAAATAGCTAAGCATATGAAGCGGCAACTTTATAATACTAGGTAGAATTCTACTATTAAAATGCTGTGCGTTTTAACAAGCAAATCTTATGTTTCTCTTTCACCCCTGACAGCAATATTTTTACTTAGAATTAACACCAAATAATATTTGAATGTTACCTCAGTTATATATGTTAATCGGATATAAATAAGTAATAGATATGTTAATCGGATATAAATAAGTAATAGATATGTTAATCGGATTCAAATAAAAAAAGGAAAAAAATCTGAAAGCTTTCAGATTTTATATTACGTCCAAAGGGGCGTTTTTTTTTCACTGGGAATTCAATACGGGATTTGAAAAGTGATACAGGTCATTCGATGAAAAATACTGTTACACACTGTAACGTCTTTGCCTTGCTAAGCTACCAATAAAATACCAGTAAGGAAAGTAAAGAAAGCATAAAATACCAGTGCTTGAAGATGCACGCGATGCTAATGTAAATGGAACCCTTTGAAATCGTTGAGTTTGTTAATGAAAAATTGATTAAAGTTTTACAAAATATGAAATATATAATAAAACAAATTCCAAATTATTGCTTCCAGATACCCATATTCGAATGGAGGGCTACGTTATTCAAAATTTGACGTTTCTAGATACCGTTGTTTCTTCACAAAGCGAGAAATATACATACATTCATTCAAATTCTTCATTATTTAATTTCTTTAAATGCAATGCAGGACTCTTAATATTTGGTGGCAACAATTTGAAAAATGAGATGTCGTTTTATAGTACACAACGCAAAATGCTAAAATGAAATTAATAGCCCTTCTGAGCAAATTGCCCCTTTGGGCTAAAAAATACTACAGTAAGTCATTTATATAGATAATTTTCCGTACAAAAAAGTAAGCACAAATTTCTTTTAAGATTAAAAAGATTAAAATGTGTGTTTATATAGGGTATGTCAGCATAAGAAAGAATAATTCAAAACTGCTCTTAATGAGAAAGCCTTATAGAAATAAACAGACAAAAAAAAAAAAAAAAAAAGTTTTTTCCCCCCTCGCTCTTTTTCGCCGATAATGGGACATCCATCCTTTGGGTTTGGTTAGCTTTTTGGCCAAAAGCCTCATTCCCGAAACTACCTTATAATTAATTTTACGCTCGCGCCGTATTTCCCAGATCTATCCTTGGAATGAAAACTAACTAAAGCTGCTGGAAATGCAGTTATTTTGTCGGATTTAAAGAATGTATCTAAAGACGAAACTTGTCAGCTTTAAATTAGTTAATGGTTAGGTAGAGGATGTAGCAAGAAATGTTGTATAATCTGCTCTACACAGGATCTGCTCCGACGGGAACCTAAACAAATAATACTGCCGAAATAAACAGTATAAAAAATGGTAATTAGGCAATTATTCTTTCATGAGACGCATGGACCAGATGCAACAACAATATGTATTTTAAATAAATGTTGAATCAAATAAAAGATTGCTAGAAAAACGTTATGTATCAAAAGTAAATCAAAATAATATATATACCGTGCATTCGTGCATTCGGCACGCATGCAATTTGAATTTGAGATCACAATTACAAATATCCATCTGCAAAATTCAAGTTCTTTTATTGGCATTGGCTGTCATTTATCTTCAAATCTCAATTTTAGCATATTAGATGCTGGCCAAGACTTTCTCTTACAAAGCTGTTGTATTAAAATATCCGGGCACCGTACATGATATAGCAGGTATTAGTTCATAATTCTCTAAAAGTTAGACGGCAGTATTGCTAAAAATGAGATAGTGCTTTAAATCTGAGACAGGTAAAAAACACATTTAATAAATGTGTTGCAGAATAAAAATGTTATTAAATTATGTCGTTTTTGAATGTTTCAGTTTAATTTGGCAGTTAACAAGGAAAGAAACGTCGAAAATACTATCGTCATGTCATGGGAGCATGTAATGCATTATAGAAACTGTTTAAGCTTTTCGGTCGTGGAAAATGGTCGTTTGTCTGTTTTTGCTTCCTTCTACGAAATAAAAGGGAAGTACTATAGTCGTAAAAAATTTCTAGTATCACTTATCAACGAAAATATCCACTTTGACACCTATCGAACGCAATTTAACGATGCTTTTGAGTGACATCTGTACGTAAGGACAGAATAAAGAACACCTTCATCCCCCAAAAAATTATAAAACTGATTTAAAATGGATTCTGAAGAGATTTTCTTTCGTGGCGTCTGTGCGTGCGTACGTACGTACGTATGTATGTATATATGTTGCATAAATCAAAAACGAGTAGTCTCAGAACATCGAAATTTTGTATATAGGACTGCTATAACATGTAGATGTGCACCTTCTATCTTGGTTGCAATCGGCCGCACCAAAAGTACATAAATATGTAATACCCACTCTGTCACTCGGCTCAGTGAGCTCAGTTTTTTTAGTCTTATACGTTGGTAAATTGTACATTTTTGCTTTAAAAATGATTGAATTATGTTGTTCTTATCTTCCATTTAAGGTTTTGATGCCTTTAGTTAACCTGCATGTTATAACTGCAGAATTATCCACAATTTAAAAGTTGTTCAAGTGCGGCTAAGCCTAATTATTTTGGCCATAGCGGCCATATTTGTTCACATTTGAAACTTACCAGAATAATGGATTTGTTTCCAATCTAGAGAAACTAAGCTTCGCAACAACAAAATAACTCCTTCTTTCATTACTGCGAATTAAATTATGCTTAACTCATTCCGGAATTTATTCGAGGAATAATTGTTTAAGATTTACTTCGTAATTTTTAATATAGATATTTTAAGTTTTTATGTATTTTTGCCTTGGCGCGAAGTGAGAACTGAGTTAATTGAATAAGAAATACTGAATCGTCTGTGAAGAACTGTTTCCTTTTTTTTTTTTTTTTTTCATTTATTTTTTTTTATATTTAATTTCTCTTATACATGGTTTTCGGTTTATCATAGTATTTGAATAGAACATGTGGCAACGATTATACAATGCTTCAGATGATATACGTAATTTTTGTGCATTCTGAGTTATAAAATAAATGAGATGTAAAGCTGTTAAATGAAGCTAGCGCCAGAGTGTCGCTATGGTAAACAAATATAGTGAATTTTAAAGAGTGCATTTATTCTATCGTGGTTATACGCTATCGACGAAGTAGATAATTCAATCCAATAAGTTTAAATGAAATGCAAGAAGAAAAGTGTAAAATTTAGTATTCCGTAGAAGGAAGTCACGTGGTGTACACATCCGATTTTTTTTATTGGAATCGACAGAACTAAACATATTATGTATATGTACCTTCGTCCTTACCCGGCTTAAAATTCTTTTCCCCGCCTTTATTTTCTCAGTTGTTGGTGTAGTCACATACTGCCAAATACAGAAGTGCTTTAGACTACGAAAATTTTCATGATTTTGGCAATATCAATTTTTTAAAAAAGTCTAATTTTTGGCAAATAACGAAATCTAACTTAATGCGGTCTCATGGTTCCTGCAGTTATATTTGGGTAATTTTTATACTCATTATGAAAAACAAAATTAGAAGTTCGACTCCCGTAGGACAAAAATTAACCGGGATATTTAATACAAAATTCGCAGCTTTTTAGATCATGTTCAACTTGCCTAGAAGGATCGGTTAATTAAATTGGAATAATGTGAGGAAGTAAGTTTAAATACAGTGTGGCGGGAAAAGTGTATAATTTGATATACCACACAAGAAGGTCGTGGGGTATCCATATCAGATTTTTAGTTTTCCGTAATCAAATCTTACTTCTTAATGTTGGATTTCGGTAATATAAAAAATCTGATGTATACACCAAATGACCTCCTTGCACGAAATGTTACTTTATACGCATTTTGCATTTCATTTGAACTTATTGGATTGAATTAAATCTACTTCGTAGATAGCGCATAAACCACACTAGAACAAATGCACTCTTTAAAATTCACTATATTTGTTTACCATAGTGACACTCTGCACTAGGTTCACTTAACAGCGTTACATCTCATTCATTTTATAACTTAGAATGCACAAAAATTATGTATATCATCTGAAGAATTATCTAATCGTTTCCACATGTTCTATTACAATATTTTAATAAATCTAAAACCATGTGTAAAAGAAAATAAACAAACAAAAAAAAAAGAAAGAGTTTTTCACAGACGATTCAATATTTCTCATTCAATTAATTCAGTTCTCATTTCGCGACAAAGCAAAAATACATAAAAACTCAAAATATCCATATTAAAAATTACGAAGAAAATCTTAAACACTTATTTCATCGAATAAATTCTAGAATAGATTAAGCATGATTTAATTCGCAATAATACGAGAATGCGTTATCTTTGTTTTTGCGATGCTTAGTTTCTGTAGATTGGCAACAAATCGACTATTCTGGTAAGTTTGAAATGTAAACAAATAGGGCCACTATGGCATATTTGTTATTTATCATTAGACTTAGTTGCACTTACTTTTAATTGTTGTTACTTTTCAATTGCTAATAATTTTACAACTATAACATGCAGGTTAACTAAAGGCGTAAAATCCTTGACCGGAAGATAAGAACAACATAATTCAATCATTTTTAAAGCAGAAAATACAGAATTTGGGAACATATAAGAATAAACAAACTGAGCTTACTGAGCCGAAGTACAAGTAGATATATATATATATATATACACTTTTGATGCGGCCGATTGCAACCAAAGGTGCACATCTAGGTGTTATAGCAGTCCTATACACAAAATTTCAACGTTCTGAGGCTACTCGTTTTTGAGTTATGCGAGATACATACATACGTACGTACGCACAGACGCCAAGAGACAATCCCTTCAGAATCCATTTTAAATCAGTTCTATATTTTTTTTTGGGGGGGGGGAAGAATCCTTTATTCTGACCTTACGTACAGATGTCAGCAAAAGCATCGTTAAATTGCGTTCAATAAGGGTCAAAATGGATATTTTCGTTGAAATATGCTACACGAAATTTTTCGCGATTACAATACTTCCCTTTTAGTACGTACAAGGAAGTAAAAATTAAATAATCATAGAAGCTTATTGTTAAAGGCTAAATGTTTCTTGCTTATTTAATCTATCTCTAAACTACAAGACATAAATTTTACCCTGTTATTGTGGGACAGTATTTTTCTGAGTTATTTTCTCTACGCTTACTGATGCACATGCTCATATGTTAATAAACAGCACATAGTTTATTGAAATAACCAAAAGATGAGAAAAGTGTCTCATTTTTCCTACGCCTAAAAAAATTATCAGAATCGATAAACTATTTTTAAACACATTAAAGAAAAAATCTGCTTGCTTGAGGTCTTTGATCTCTAGTACATGACTTTTTATTTCGGTTGCTTTCCAACTACAGGTGTTCGGAACAATTGGTGATAAAAATGGAACTGAGTTTATTATCGGATTTCCCTCTCACACCGAAAGAAATTGTCATTCTAAACGATGGCTGTATTGATTTTGTCTTTCTCTTTCAGAATTTAATGTTACAATGTTTCGGTCTAAAATAATAAAAAGCAGGAATCTTCCCTTTAAGTAATCCGATTTTCCGGTTGACCTTTTTATTTATTATGTTTGAGGAAAAGATTACTTTCTGTTATGATATTTTAATACAATGTACGTCCAGAAAGTAAGTTCCGTTTGGTAATAAAAGTAAATTGTGTACAGCTACAGAAAAGTTATTTATTGCACAAAATTCAACAACTCTTAAACTACTTTTCCACATAACTGCCGAAATATTGCAGGCATTTGTCATAGCGTGGCACAAGTTTTTGTATACCTTCTTCATAGAAATTTGCCGCCTGTGTCTTCAACCAGTTGGAAACAGTTTCTTTCAGCTCGTCGTCATTGTTAAAGTGTTGACCGCCAAGGAAAGACTTAAGATGTAAGAACAGATGAAAGTCGCTAGGAGCGAGGTCAGGGCTGTACGGAGGATGGTCAAACACGTCCCAGCCAAATCCCTGTAGGAGGTTTTTCGTCACATTTGCAGTGTGTGGTCGTGCGTTGTCGTGAAGAAAAACAACACCTTTTGACAGCAATCCTCGGCGCTTATTCTGAATTGCACGGCGCAATTTCCGAAGTGTCTCGCAATAAGCATCTGCTCTGATTGTTTGACCACGCGGTAAGAAATTAATGAGTAAGATGCCTTTCCAGTCCCAGAACACTGTGCACATCATTTTTCGAGGTGTCAAGATTTGCTTCGGCTTAACCTTTGCTGGGGATGAAGTGTGCCTCCATTCCATTGATTGCCGCTTACTTTCAGGGGTGTCGTAAGAAACCCAAGTTTCATCTCCTGTGACTATCTGTGTCAGAAATTCTTCACCGCTTTCAGCATAACGGGTCAAAAACTGAAGTGCACTACCCATCCGTTTTGTTTTGTGTTGCTCAGTAAGAATCTTTGGTACCCAACGTGAGCAAAGTTTACGAAATTTCAGTTTTTCGGTAACAATTTCATGCATTAGTGATCGTGAAATTTGGGGAAATTCCATAGCGAGAGCACTAATTGTAAACCTTCGGTTTTCATGGATCTTGTCATCAATCGCGTGAACCAGTTCTTCTGTAACCAAAGATGGACGCCCACTTCGTTCTTCATCGTGCGCATCACTACGTCCGTCATTGAACTTTCGGACCCATCTTCTCACCATTGAATCACTCATCGCTTTTGGTCCGTAAACATCGCAAATTTGCCGATAAATTTCACTAGGTTTCACTTTCCTCGCATTCAGAAAACGAATCACAGATCTGATTTCACAAGCGGCGGGATTTTCAATCAACACCGACATTGTAAACAAGCACAACAAAGCGTACGTGACTGACAGCGATCTCCAAATGGCGCGCGTTTCTTCTCCTTGATACAGAGCGTCTACTGCGCATGTGCGGAACTGCGATCGCAGAGCTGCAGCGGAGATAAATTGAAACGGAACTTACTTTCTGGACGTGCCTCGTATTTGAAATTCCTGTAATAAATGTAATATTATCGTATAAAATTAATATTAGCATTAAATCTCTTAAAGCGAAATCGTCTTAAATAAAAATAATGTTGTTTTTACTCCAAAGGGCATTAACCCAGAAGAGTTATTAATTTCGTTTTCGCATTTTGCGTTGATTCACAATAGATGTAAGTTCACTTTTCAAATTGTTGCCACTAAATATTAGAGCCCTGCGTTATATTTAAAGAAATTAAATAATGATGAATCTGCATAAATGTATATTTTTGGCATTGAGATAAAACAACGGTACCTAGAGCCATCAAATTTTGAATAACTTAACTCTCCACCGAATATGGGCGTCTAGAAGCCTTAATTTGGAATTTGTTTTATTATCAATTTCATCTCTACATATAATAAAACAAAGAGTGTGTGTGTGCGTGCGTGCGTGCGTGTGTGTGTGTGTGTGTCTTTCGTTCGTGTTGCGAGTAAGCTAATAGACCCAGGGCCACGAAATTTGGTACATTGGTGTATCTACACAAGAGCCAGTGCACCTCGAAGCGATTTTTTCGAAATTCGAATTCGAATTTTTTTAATTTTATGTTTTGTGACCAAATCGCGTCATTTTGAGACATAATGGGCTACAGGAAAGCGAGATTTCACTCTATACATTTCATTTTTACATCGTCGTGAAGCGTAGACACTTAGCTATTTCACGAACTTAAAATAAATTTCGTGTTTCAATAAATCGATTAAATACGAATTTATTTAGGAAGGTGAGCTTAACACCTTTTCAGCGGAATTTTTTTTAAAAAAAACTTATTTTAAAAAATGTGCTGTTTATTTTCCTTTGATTTTTGGACACGTTGAACTTTAATCCTTTCGACTCTTTTTAAAAAAAGAATTTTGGAAAAATAATAATATTTTGTATTTTTTAAAAATTTTTCAAATGAAGCTTCCGAATACACTTCTCACATCTCAGATATTTTAAAATGTAGTTTTGGCAACAATTTTCCTTTCTTATTGTTGTTGATAGATTTTTGATAAAATTGCATCATTTAGAATAGTTTTATTCTTTTAAAAATTTCGGTGTGGCAACAATTTTTCATCGTATTTCTTATGTTACTGTTTTTAAGAGACCGAAACGTTTAAGAAATTAAAAAGTTGTTTCTTTTTGCAACAGTAAATTGTTTAATTACTTTATTAGGATAATTAACATTCGTATCAAGGGATATTGCTTATTTCATTGTAGAGTTCTAAAGATTTTTCAAAGGGAAGTTGGCTAATTTATTTTAGGATCAGTAATATTTGTATTAACGAATACTGCATATTTCATTGTCATTTTTTATATATATAATACATTTTTATTGATTTCTTTTTTGATAAAGTTGTTCTGCAGAGTAAAATTCTGCGCGAAATGTTTTGTTTTTTGAGTTTCTTTCATGTTATTTTTTTGCTTATTTAACTGTTTGTAAGATATTGAAGAGTTTTGCATGATTTCTTTGCATGAGCCAGTGCACCTCGAAGTGAGTTTTTCGAAATTCGAATTAGATTTTTTTTTTTTTAAATTTTATGTTTTCTGACGAAATCGCGTCATTTTAAGACATAATGGGCTATAGCAAAGCGAGATTTCACTCTATTGAACAGTTTAAGAAATTGAAAGATTGTTTCTTTTTGCAAAGGTAAATTGTTTAATTAATTTATATATCTATATTTAAAAGGACGAGTCTTTCTGTGTGTGTAGGTCTCTTTCGTTCGTACTGCGCGTAAGCTAATAGACCCAGGCCTATGAAAATTGGTACACAGGGTCAAGAGCCAGTGAACATCGATTTTTCAAAATTCGAATGAGGTTTTTTTTTAAATGAAATAAAATTTTTTTAAATTTATGATTTTCTCTCATTATATGAACAACAATGGCACGCAGCCATTGTTGCTGATATCAGCACTATTGCCACCCGGAAAAATGAGGGCGATAATTCTGCGCAGTTTTTAAATTTAATGTTTCTCTTGGATACTGGACGTTTGTCTAGAGAAGGCAGCAGGAAGTTGATTAATTTATTTATTAGGATAATTAATATTTGTATTATGGGATATTGCAGAGTAAAATTCTGTGCAGTTTTCAAATTTAATGTTTGGTGTTCTCTTTAGGCATTTTCCCGGTACACTTAAAAGCCAGACGAAGGCTGGCCGCGCAGCGGCTAGTATTTTATAAAACTTTAACAAATGTTTTAGTAAGAAACTCAACGATTTCAAAGCGAGCAATGACAACACTGTACGGTGGGGGAAACCACTTTTATCTCTAGCGCGCGCGACTATGTATCGGAAATTCTAAAGCTATGCTCATTTTAAAATTATTTTCCGATATTGAAGTGAATTTTATGGTTTAATTGTGAAGGGTATGATATTGAATAAGTAAAGGTAACACACGAAAAGTTAAAAAAGTCCCTTCGGGAGTGATGTAAAATCTGAAATCTTTCAGATTGTTTTAAACACTTTTATTTTCTTCCAATCAAAAATTAAATGTACGATTCTGAATTTTTATTACGTATTTTTTAAATTTTTTCTCAATATACGATTTTAGAAACTGCAAATTTATAATTGTTCTAATTTTCAAGTATCAAACGGATGTATATATACAGGCGATCACGATTGCAAGGCATATGAAGTTTTAAATGGACAAAAAAAGTGTTTTTATAATTAGACGAAGGTTTCCGTTATCCTTCTAATTAGCATTGTAAAAATGGGGCAAAAAAAATCACATTTCTAACGTAATTTTCCAAATTTATCTCCTAAAAAATAAGTATTAAAGAGGCTGTTCTGACTCGTGCAGAGAACTGAATTACGAATAAATATAGTCTTTAAAAAATACTGCATTTCAAGATATTAGATCACCAAATGTGGTTGGTGATCAGATTACCAAATTACCAAATACCAAGATAAATTCTGAAATTTCTCGGTACGTTTATCACCAAATTTTTCAAAATTTAATATTTAAGTGTAACTTTGGTCGTGGAATCGGAATACGGAAAAAAACTCGGTATGTTATTTCAGAAAAAGTCCGATTTTGTGTCAAAATACCTATGTATAACGCAGAGCTTGGGATATAGTTGCGCTTTCGAAACATGAAACCGTGAGTTAAATTTCGTTAATCGGCCCAGTGGAATGGGAGATATAGAACTGTCTCCCCATTTTTTTGTGCAAAGTGTACATATCGTCTGAATTAATATTGCGCAAGTATATCGATTAAATTAACTGTTTTGGACACCGTAACCTTCGCAGAAAATAAGTCTTCTACGTTACTTTAATGTAGTAGTATTAATTAAATTAACTGTTCTGATATTATTTAACACAGTTCGCAATACGTCAGATCATTGCCTCGATCTCTGAAAATTCATTTATATTTGCTGTATCTATTTTTAACTAATTAAATATTTATAGCATTTTTCTGCATAATTTAAATACACATTATGTTGATGAATTATTTATACATTTTGTTGCTGAATTAAATACATTATGTTGCTGACCGTGATCATATTTTAATACAAATTACAATTTATATTATATATAATTTAATTTTTATATCTTAAATAATTTAAACATGTTTCAAACATACTTGCTATTGTTAATAACTGCCATTTTATTATCCTGCGGGTAAACCCTACCCTAATTCGTTTGAGAGGTCAAATGTGTATTACGGAGAGCATCAGAATATCGAATTTTGCTATCAAACTAAAATGTGCAAAGCAAATCCAAGAGTTATTGTGTTCCCACTTTTTACTTCCTTGTACGAAGTATTGTAATCGCGAAAAATGTCGGGTATCATATTTCAAAGAAAATATCCATTTTGAAAGCTATCGAATGAAATTTAACGATGTTTTTACGTGACAGCTATACGAACGTACGCACATACATACATACGTGCATACGTACTCTCGTATAACTCAAAAACGAGTAGTCATAGAACTTTGAAATTTTGTATATAGGACTGCTACAGCATGTAATTGTGCAAGTCTCCTTTTGGTGGCAATTTTCCGCACCGAAAGTACATATATATGCATACATATATACCTACTCTGTTATCCGAGTCCGTCAGCTCAGTTTTTTTATTCTCGTATGTTGGTAAATTGTGCATTGTTTGCTTTAAAAATGATTGATTTATGTTGTTCTTATCTTCCGGTTAAGGTTTTTTTGCCTTTAGTACGTCTGCGTGCAGTATTTGTAGAATTATCAACAATTTAAAAGCTATTTAAATGCGGCTAAGCTTAATTGCGTTTACAAAAGAAGCCATATTTGTTTACAATTGAAACTTAGCAGAATAGTGGATTTGTTGCCAATCTAAAGAAACTAAGCTTCGCATCAACAAAGATAACGCCTTCCTTTATTATTACGAATTAAATCATGCTTAACCCATTCTGGAATTTATTCCAGGAAATACAAGTAAGTTTTTAAGATTTACTTCGTAATTTTTAATATAGATATTTTTAAGTTTTTATGTATTTTTGCCTTGTCGCGAAGTGGGAACTGAAGTAACTGAATTAGAAATACTAAATCGCTTGTAAAAAACTCTTTCTTTTTTTTTTATTTATTTCTTTCATACATCGTGTTAGATTTATTATAGTATTTGAATGGAACATGTGGATACGATTGGAAAATTCTTCAGCTAATATAATTTTTGTGCATTTTGAGTTGTAAAATAAATGAGATGTAACGCTGTTAAGTGAACCTAGCGGCAGAGCGTCGCTATGGTAATCAAATATAGTGAATTTTAAAGAGTGCATTTATTCTGTTGTGGTTTATGCGCTTTCGACGAAGTAGATTTAATTCAATCCAATAAGTTTAAATGAAATTAAAGAAAAATTGTGTATAATTTAGTATTCCGTACAAGGAAATCATGTGATGTACACATCAGATTTTTATTGTAATAGCAAAATAACGTACCACTTTTTTATCGGACATCTTTCTCATTTTTTCGTCTCTTTAGAGCGGCTTTAAAAAAGGAACATGAGAAATAACTGCACTGTGTATAATTCATGGCCAGAAATCTAACAAAGCAGATCGCAGAACATGAAAGTCCAAAATTTCTTTCTTGTTCTTCTCCCCCCCCTACTGCTGCTGAAGGAGTAACAAGTAATAAGATCCCAAAAAGTGTACATCTTGGGGGATAAATAAGTTCACGAAATCCCTAAGTCCTCCTTCCCAAAGTGTTAATAATACCTCTCTTAATAATTATATTTTGTGCATATGTAATGCAACTAGAGCTACGATTTATCTTAAGAGTTATCTGTCTTTATAAATAATGGTTTCCTAGTGTATTTTTCCCCTATTTAGTTCCTTGTACGGTGTCAAGGAAGTATAATGGCGAATAATTTCGGGTGTCATATTTCAACTGAAATAACAATTTGACCGCTTTTGAATCCATTTGAAGGGGTTTTTTCGGGGGGCGGGGACATTTGTAGGTACGGGTGGAATAAAAGACGTTTTTGCTAAATGGTTTGTAAAAACGGGTTGAAACGGGATTTTTCATAGCATATATGAGTATATAGGTATGCATGTATGTTGAAAAATTAAAACACGAGTAACAGTAGAAAGCTGAAATTTTTGTATATGGGATTGCAATAATGTGTAGTTTCGCATGTCCTTTTTTCTTTGCAAACGCCCGTAACAAAGATATATATATATTTTCTTACCTCGGAGAGCTCGGAATTTTATTCTTATATGTAGGTAAATTGTGCATTTTTTTTTTTTTTGGCTTTAAACGTGCTTGAATTATGTTGCTCTTATGTTCCAGTTGAGGTTCTTCTGCATTTAGTTGATCTACATGCAATAGTTGTAGATTTATCAAAAGTTTAAAAATTTATGTGCTGCTGGGCTTAACGAGACCACCATTTGTTTATATTTGAAACTCTAGTAGAATAGTGAATTATGTCACTTAGTGCACCAAATTCGTTGTCCTTTTGCCAAGTGAGACAGAAAGTTAACTTTTAATTTTGTGCATCGAAAATTTGGTCTTTCGGTCTATTAGCCGAGTTAGTTGTTTTTTCATAGAAACTCTAGTTTTAATTCCAAATTTGTTTTTTTTTTTAACTGTTTTTAGCTGAATTTTGTATTTAGGTTTTTATGTATTTTACAATTTTTAATGAGCAGTCTTTGAGTTTTATGTATTTTTGACATGCCACGAAATGAGAACAATTTAAATGAAAAGAATGAAAGTTATTTACTGTAAAATACATAACTAGTGCAATTCAAGGAAATACGTTTAAATGAAATGCAGCAAAAACTGTGCATAATTTAATAGGCCATACAAAGAAGTCATGTGGGTCCATATCAGATATTTTTGCTAACTTTATCGTCTGAAAATTAAGAGGGAAAAATTATGCGAATAATTTCATTTCAGGAAAATGCTGTTACAGTAAGAACACAAAATAACTAGTCACGGATAAACTACTGGTAAGTATTACCACATTATTTTTTTAAAGAATGTATTCCGACAGGAATACATTGGAATACATTTCTATGTGAATACATATTTATATTTATATATTCTACGAGTATTTCTATGTGAATACATTTCAGTATCTTATGGTGCCAAGTATTATGTTCAGTTACCTTGTAAAGCCTCAGGAACACCTCACATGAATGATTCTAGACCGCAATTCCCGAGAGGGACATCGGAGGAATGAAGGAGAAGAGGAGCAAATTAAAGACCCTGATTTCAAAAGATCGAATACTTAAGCAGTGGATAAGGCTACAGTGAGCTGGAACGTAAATAAAAGAAGTAAGGTGAACTCTTATGTTTGGAAAACTACACCTACACATCCGAGTAGCTTAATTCTTTCGCATCGTTAGAGGACCAGTTTTTTTTTCCTCTGTCAAACAGCTGAAACACCTATATGTAGAAATTTCGGTTGGGATGGATTTTCTTCCCCCCTCCCCACTCCTGCCAAGTAGAATACTACAGCGTTAACCGTAATATATTTACGTGAAGTGATTACTTCTCTGTTGGGAATCTTTATGCGGTTTCAACCACGTATACGGTTTTTCTTTAGGACAGGACTGGATCTGCGACCATCAATAGCTAAACGTTGACCCTAAACAAATGAGATGGAAAAGGTGCGTTGAAATAAAACAAATACTTTAGTCGCTTCAAAAGAATGAGTGTCACGTTATTTAACAACTCTCGAAACCAATGAGCCGTGCACTAGCACGATGGGGGAAAGCACAGGTAGGAAATGGACGCAGGCGTTCAGGCGACCTGCCAGTATCTGAACACTCATCTGTTCATCAATCTCACGAAAGACGTTTCGGATTATAAATGTAATGAAAAATATAATGGATAACATCCTAACACAAAAATGCAATTTGTTAAAAGCATTCTGTTCCAACTCCCCCCATTGAACAATATTGGCATGCCTCTTCTTAGTCAACTCTGTCAACGGTGCCGATATTTCTTCATAATTAGGAATATAAGATCGATAAAATCCCCTTAATCCTAAAACCGATCTCACATCTTTTTTTGTGACTGGCCTGACGAGTTTTCTAATTGCTTCATCAGGACCATGCTTGCCTCCTCCAATTATATGCCCCAAATATTTGATTTTTTTAGCTGCAAAAGCACATTTGTCCAAACGTACAGAAAATACAAATTCAGTATATTAAATAAAATTTAAAATTTTCAAAGCAATAAAATATTCCAATAAACTAGCTCTCAGAGAAAAAAAACTATGTACAAGAAAGAAAGAGAAATATTACGCTAATAATTTTTCTGAACCTAGGGTTGAAAAGCTAGGGAGAAAATACACGTGAAAATTCGGTAACAAATCAAATACATCAATATGCGTCAGTCTGATGAATTAGTTCGTTCAGTGCTTTTTCAGATAGAAAATAAATTTCACATACATGAATGAATGAAATAAACCTGCTGAGTGCTGGTAGGAGGGGGAATATTCTCAAATCGTGTATGTAAACGAAACCACATTATTTTAAGATGCAGGATCGTATTATTAGATTATTTCTTCCTATCTCGATACTTTTTAAGGTGGGTTTCAAGCAATTTTTGTTTTTCTAAATCTTTAGTGAGGCATCAGTTGACCTTTGAATTATGTATATTGAGTATTTTTTATTTATTTATTTATTTATTTATTTTTGACAAACCTCCTCAGCGCATTCGTAGCAAATTTTATGGATTGTTACTAACATTACCAGTTTCTAATGTGTTGTCCTTCGGCAAAAATATTTTAATTTATCTTTTGAATTTAATTAATCTAAAGGGAGGTGCACAATTAGATGTTAGAGCAGTCCCATACACAAAACTCCAACGTTCTTTGGTCAATTGTTTTTGAGTTACTGTAGGTATATGCGTACGAAAAGACGTCACGAAAAAACACAGTTAAAAGACAAAAATAATTGAAGAAATACGGTATTTAATACGAATTATAACGTTATAACGATATAACGATTTCTGCAGCTTTTATATCATTATTAAGAAATGCTATAAGGCTTTTAAGTTTACGTTCTTTAATTTAATTTGTGGAAAAAGTTATTAAAGACCTTGCCTTGTGGAATGGCAGCAGCTCATCGCGAACTTGCCAAACAGCGTGAATGGTAAATTAAAGATTTTACGCCTCCTGGAATGGCAACTCATGCCAGTCCGCTTAAACAATAACTATCTTCTTAACGTAACATGATACAAAATTGTAAAGACTAATGCCCAGGTGTTTCTAACGCGTAGAAATGAAACCTTTCAACAGTTCGTGTAGTAATAACGAAATCCACGTTGAAAGTAACGGAACTCTCCTAATGGGTTTGCTCTCATGCGTTAACGTGCAAAGGGCAACTATGAGAGCGAAGCAATAGACACTTCAAAGCCCGAAGGCTGATCAATCGGAGACGCTTAAAAGGGCAAAGATAATAGCAGCGACGATCTCCGGGAAGCGGAACGGTGTGCTTTATTTTGAAAAAAGAAAATGGCAAAGCTGCGTTGACTCGCCTTCCATTTGCTAATACCTAATCAGGTAAAAGCACTGGGACATGTTCGTTACTGTAACTACTCAAGGAAGGAAGGTTTACGGATACGACACCCTAGAGTGTCGCGGAAGGTACAGCATGAGAAATCTTGGGGTTACATACACAGTCCAGTCACATTAATGTGACCTACACGTACTTTCCATGTCAGAGTTAAATAACCAATCACAGAAGGCAGGTGGCAGCACAGTGCAGTTGAGCGTATATAAAGGGTGTGTGAGGGCTTCGGAAAACATTTCAATCGTTGGCGTAATGCAGAAACGAAGCGATTTATCCGACTTCCAAAAGGGCATGATCATTGGCTTTCGGGCCAAGGGTGGAAGCATTTCCGAAACGGCTGAGTTTGTGAACTGTTCGCGTGCCGCCGTGGTAAAAGTGTACCGTGCATGGCAAAATGGGACTGTCCAAAATCAGCGACGTGGCAAATGTGGTGCACCACGGGCCATAGATGACAGAGGCGAACGACGGTTGCGGAGATGCGTTCGGGCAGATAGACGGGCTACCGTTGAGCAACTGACCACCAAAATGAACCAAGGGGCTACCAAAAGTGTCTCCCAAAGTACTATTCAGCGAACATTGCTGCGTCTGGGCCTCCGAAGCAGACGCCTGGTTCGTGCACCTATGCTGACTGCTGTTCATCGACGGCGAAGGCTAGAATTTGCACGCCAGTACAGCAGCTGGACGTCCACTGAGTGGCGACAGGTTGCGTTTTCGGATGAATCGCGTTTTATGCTCCATCGGACAGATGGACGTTGGCGTATAAGGCGTGAAACCTCTGAAAGGAACCACCCTGCAACCATTGCCGGAACGGTCCAAGCTGGAGGCGGGAGCATTATGGTCTGGGGAATGTTTTCCTGGCATTCTCTAGGTTCACTGATCATTGTGGAAGGCACAATGGATCAATACAAGTACGCATCTGTCCTTGCGGACCATGTTCACCCCTACATGCGCATTGTTTTTCCTCAGGATGATGGCATCTTCCAGCAGGACAATGCGAGGTGCCATACAGCTGCCAGTGTACGTGCGTGGTTCGAAGAGCACCAGGATGAGTTTACCGTCCTCCCCTGGCCTGCAAACTCACCTGACTTAAACCCAATCGAGCATCTGTGGGACCATCTCGATCGAGTTCTTCCTGCACGTCTCGCAGCAGTCCGCTCTGCGAAAGGTGGTTATTCTGGCTTTTGACAGATGGTCACATTAATGTGACTGGACTGTGTATGTCTTTCCAAATTTCGAGGCTATTTTCTTACTCTGCTATACCATTTATCATTTACGTGACCTAGAAAATGTTGCCATTATATGATGTAAAAGATCTTTAATTTATCTTCCATGAGAAATAGCAAATAACGGAATCCCGGAATATGTCATAAGCTATTTAATTTAACTTTCAAGTTATAATTGTAACTTTTCTAATAGTTTCGGCAGTAAACTCATGTCTCAGTAACTGAAATCTTTATATTTTAATATAATTGATATAATTTAAAATCCATTTAACACATAACATATGTAAGTGATATATTTTAGAATACATTTAATTATAATTGATAATTTAGAGTATTTACAGCATTATTTTAATTAAAAAAAGATACATTTAACTATTAAAAAATATATGTTCAATAGTTAAAACCTTTTTATTTTAGTTTTATTCATGTAATTTAAAATCCATGTAGCATCTAAAATATGTTATTGATGTATTTTAGAATACATTTAATTGATAACTGATAATCGATAATTTAGAGCATTTACAGCACTGCTTTAATTTTTAAAAAAATGCTTCTAACGCAATATATTACTTGCATTCATTCAAAACTATTCGGTTTTCTTTAACTTTTCTAGAGTTAGTGATTTATATAAGCAAACAGAATTTTCACTGAATGTAAAATAATAGGTTAGGCTAGATTATTTGAATATGGAAAGCTTAAGGTAAGTTGAAAGGTTTTTAAGCTTAAGGAGCTTAAGCTATGCTAAGGAAAGATGGTTTCATGAGGATAATTTACGGGAAATGATTTGTATTCGTGTTACACGAGAAAAGAAGCCAAAGAACGTTGGAATTTTGTATATGGGACTGCTATAACATCTAGTTGTGCACCTCCCTTTAGATTAATTAAATTCAACAAATGAATTAAAATATTTTTGCCGAAGAACAACACATCAGGAACTGGTAATGTAAGTAATAATCCATAAATTTTTTTAACGAGTGCGTTGAGGAGACCTGTCAAAAAATTCCATACATTTTTAGAAAACTTAATTACATAAGGAACAACTTTTGTTTCTTATTTTGGTTTAGCATTAAAGACACTATGAAAATTTTCAACACAGGCATGGAAAACGTATGTGGATGGTAGTGTGGGGTTTTACCTTCTTATTTCACAGTTCAGTAATCTAAAACACCTAACACTAATAAACGAACAATCGCTTAAGTGTTTGAACAGAGACGTAAGACTTGAGAAGGGTTAACTACCCTTTATTTCTCAAAATAAATATAACACAATCAGCTCCTAACTCAAGAGCGTATAGCAAAGCTTCCACTTGGGCTTGAACTTAAATTAATATGGAAGTAAACCTAACTACCTTAACAAAAGCTAACTGAAGGGCATAGCCGAAGCCATCAAGATTCTAAGTAGTTGGCCCCCAAAACTTAATTAAGTCGGCGAAGCCAAACAAAGGCCTGAAGTACGGTCGAGCGTAGCAATAGCTGAGAGAGACGTAGCCAAAGGCAAACGCGCGCTAGTCAGGAACTCCAGCTCTCTAACGAAGTCGGTGAAATATCATCTTAAATACTACTTTTACTCATTTGCATTAACCACGTTTCTGAAAATACATTCTGGTAGGAAATTGTAAGCTAAAGTTAGAAGGGACAGTAACTAGTATAAACTTAAAATAACTATAATAAAATTAGGAAAAACTTTACAGTATTTTTTAAATATTGTAAAAGTTTAACTATCACATAGTTAAACTTATATATATTTATATATATGTAATAATAATAAATGCAAGGAAAAGTCGGAGCAGTGTCGATGCACAATAGCTATATAAAATAAAGAAACTTGCAGTCGAGGCGGTTTTAATTCCATTTTTATTTTCCAGTTGGCGTCGTGGCCACAATCATTTGGCATGCTAGTCGTGCCTATTCAAGAACATTTACATTTTGCAAAATATTGCGATAGAAAGTGCGCACATCGAAATAGCGACCAAGCAGCGAAGAGAGAGAAGCTGAAGTGCCTAGTTAGCCAATGTGGAAGCACACGAAGAGAAAAGTTTTGGTTTGAGTTAAAAGTTTCAGTTTCCAATTATTACGTCATCGGCGCTGCGCAGGCCATGCAAAATGGAGTGATCTAGAAATGACGCAATCCAGAGAAATTATTACGATTTTTAAACCAGAGAGAGAGAATTAAAGGGAATTATGGGTTAGTTTAAATTAGAATTTTGATTTACATATTTTTTATCTTACATATATATATGTAATAAGATAATTTTCATTGAAAAGGCTGCGCCATTATTGTAATAAGAGGGTTTGATGAAAGTGAATTGCAACGGGATGGCGTTGGTTCTCTGCAGTTTAACTTCAAAAGACTTTACTGCGTAGTTAAAAAGATGACACACGACATCAGATTTGGAGATAAATTCCACACATAATTTTATTTCCTGATAATGTACATGATCACGATGGGCACGCTATGCACCCCACAATTTTATACAGCTTACTTTTCTTAAACAATGGACGAAATTAGAAAAGTAAACTCTGCGTGGCGACACAGCAAAAAGCAGCAGAAGAAAACAGCGAAGAGAAGAAGGAGTTACGATGTAATTACCCTTTTTATACCGAATTCCATTTCAGATCACATGATAGATTAATGTCCAGATGCTGGGTTCAGATTTCATCGATAAATGCGCGTCAGATTTGCAGAGAATTTAGTTAGAAAAATTTTGCTCTGTTATTTCTAGAACGAAAGAAGTGAGTTGTTAAAAGGCTATTTCTAATTTATTGTTTGAAAGATAGATTAGAGATTTTATATTTTACACACACACACGTATATATATATATATACATATATATATCGCTATGTAATCAAAAATGCCGGTACATGAAAATGATATGCGTTTAAGCGCCGCTTCCCAAATATATCCCAAAATATGCGCATATAAAGGCAATATTAGATTTAATAAGACAGTATGTAATTTGCGTACTTTATTTTTTTTTGCCAAATTGCAAGTTAATCCAGGGAAAAAGTATAGGAAATTAACCTAATTTTTTATCAAAATTATACCTTATATGCGAAGTGAAAAAATAGGGAAACTTAGCGCAAATTTCAACCAAAGTATACATTTATGCTCAGCAAAACACACTAAGATGGTTTATATGTATGCCATAAATATACGTACCTTTTCACCAAAAATATACGCAAATCTTGAAAATTTACGTTAATTATACGTAAAAGCTACAAACAAACCCGATCATTCGCCTGAATATACCTAAATTGTACGTAAAACTTACGTACATTATAATGTTAAAAATATACTTAAATATCTACTATCCTTTTTTCGGGACACATTTTATGATAATTTCAAGTTCGGTGTTACATTTTTTTGTACGAAGGATGATCCGTAAATTGCACGTATTTTTTTGTGTGCAATTTAAGAATGCTGCCTGAGCAATCTTCAGAGGGTCTTTGAAATTCGACTTCTAGTGGGATTGGAAAATAGTTAGAAATTAAGTACTGCCAGTTATTCGACATAACACCAAAGAACAACGTCTGTAGTAAATCCGGGGACATTTAAAAAGAAGAGGATTAAGCAATATAAGAATGAAGAGAAAAACATTATTAATAATTTACCTGTATTTTCAAGCAGTTTAAAAGCTGGGAAATGCATTCATTTGGTTCCGCAAATTAAATCAGTATTCAAACAAAAAGAATGCTTTGTAAATAATGGGAAAATAAAAGTCATCAGTAATGAAAAACTAAGTTATAAATGGCATAAATATCTGCTAATATATAAAATAAAATATGTGAAATAAAGAAAAATATCTGCAAAAGAGCTTAAAACAATCTTCTGTGGTTTTAGCAATTTTTCGGATGTAATTTTTCCTTCTCTACGCAATAAACAAGCATAAAATTCTTCTTAGACAGGGCCTAATTAATCTGCAATATGGAGTCGTTATTGTAAATATAAGTTTCTGAGTTTTCGTTCCACTGTTATAAAGAGTTTAAAACCGATCTTAGCGTCGATTGAAAATATACTAAAAATTAGCTGGATAAATTTGAAATATTTAATTTTTAAATTTTATCCATAGTATGCATTATTTGTATTATTCTTCTCTCGCGCTTAAAAATCGTAAACATTTTTTTAACTTCTTTCTGATTGCTCTTAGATTATTGCTTAATCCTCTTTCTGATTGCTAAGATGGAAATTTCCTTGAAGACTTCTAAAAATGATATCCCGATGAATTACTTAATGCTTCTCTGTGGCTCTAATAGAGGGAAATTTTCATATTTACTTGGAAGTTACAATGGTGATCTTACATTTGTTTCATAAGTGAATATTATTGTAAGCGGTGTAACATACTAGTACACATAGTCTACTAATGCGATGCTTCTCACCATGCTCCCCTTCTCACTATATTAACCAACTACTAACTGATTTCCAGCCGCTTGTTGCCACATACTTAGGTACAATAATTATGCTGAATGTGCTGGGTTCTCGCAGTAAATACCATTAAATAAGATCCATTTTGGGTACTTACATATTATCGCAACCACCTTAGCGGAAATCGCCAAATTTTCAGAAGTCGCCAAACTCTGGCAACCATGCACATAACACTTCTTTAGGAAATCATATCCATTGTAAGTTTCAATCAGAAAATTCGTCGAATCACCTTTTTCTTTAAAAAACTGCCAAAATGTGCTGAAGTTGTGAGTTTCGAGCCAGTTTCCCTTAAAAGGTTTTCTTTGAAGTCATTCTTCTCTTACGCAGATAGCCCTTGACTGCTTTGACAAATATATAAGTAGCCGGTAAGTTGTTCAGATAAAAAGCTTTGGGCAAATGCATATGCGCGTTAATATGTGTATCCAATAACATTTCATTGTTTTATTAAAGCAAAATAGAGAACAGCTACCTGTCGAGGACTGGAAACTGAAAAGAAAAAGCGATCGTAAAAAACTGGAAAAAAAAGAGACACAGAGAGAATCTTAATAGTTAGCCCAAAGGGCGATAGCCCAAAAGCGCTATTAATTTCGTTTTGGCATTTTGCGTTGAAAACGCCAAAACAAAAATGAAAAAATTTGAAAGTTGAAAAAAGTTGAAAATGCCCTTTAAATGTCGGTTTACTTTTCTTTTCAGCAATATCGCAAAATAATTTTATAATAAGTATATCTTTAGAATTTCCGATACATAGTCTCACGCGCTGGAGATAAAAATGTTTTTTTTTCGAACAGTGTTGCCATTGCTCGCTTTGAAATCGCCAAGTTTGTTAATCACAAATTCGGTAAAGTTTTAAGAAATCGATAATAAAACAAATTCCAAATTCCAGATTTGGGCTTTCAGATACCCATATTCGGTGGAGGATTACGTTATTCAAAATTTGATGGCTCTAGGCAGCGTTGTTTTATCACAATGCAAGAAACCTGCTTACATTTATGCAGATTTTTCATTATTTCTTTAAATATAATACAGGGCGATAATATACTACTTACTCTAACTTTATAAAAACTAGAATTGAAAAATACGTAACGCTTTACGTAATTTAAATATTATTATAGAAGGATGTAGTAGCCCTCTAAATGTGGAGGCCCTAGGCAAATACCCCGTCTGCCCTTTCTTAAATCAGGCCCAAGTTTGTTCGTTAATTTTCTCGATAATTCAAGATATATTCAATTGAAAATATTGATTTGTTAAAAAAGATATATTTTTAAGCTGATATTTTTGAAAAGCCATTTTAGATTAAATACCATAGTTAGGCTTGGCACATCCAAATCTGCATTTTGCGGCTAAATTTTAAATTTAGTTTTATTCGTTGGATAATGACATATTAAATTAATTTATAATACACTGCCATGAAATGCTTTTAATACTGTGGTATGAAACAAAAAGAAAACTTTAGGAAAATAAGCAAAGGCCACAGGTAATATGTTATGGCTACTGGCACAACTTCTATACCCTGCCATAAAACATATTAAATGTATGCAAAATCGAAAACAATCTCGAATAGATGGGTTTGTCATAAAAAAGGGTTGATATGAAAAAGAATAGATCAATTTATTGTGTTTTAAATAGTCCATGTTATAATGGAGTGTCATTCTCACTGTCATTGTTTCCTATTTTTCGAAGAACGCAGTTACAGTATGAACATAACAAATGAAAAGTAGTCTTGAATAAACTACTGATAACTATCACAATATTATTTCTTATTTTCCGAAGAACGCAGTTACAATATGAACATAAAAAAATGAGAAGTAGTCCTGGATAAACTACTGGAAACTATCACAATATTATTTCTTTAGAAGAAACCTACATTTCAATAAGAATAAATATTGACAATTACATTATAATATCTGATGGCCACTGAGCTGATATATGAAGAAATGACGCATCTGGCTTAATTACTTTCTAAAGCCCCAGTAAGACCTCATATAAATCACACTTGATCTCAGTTTTCAAGAGGGACATTAGAAAAACGAAGGAGAAGGGGGATGAACAAAAGAGTCGGATTTTGAAAGATCCAACACATCAGCAGTAGATAAGGCTACAGTGAACTGAAACGTAAATAAAAGAAGTAAGGTGAAATCCCATGTTTGCGAAATTTCTTAAGGATGAGAAAACACGTCACCTCCGAAAAGCTTAACGAAGAATCTGCACAAAATATGCTTCAAATAATCAATACAGGGGAAAATAAAATGGATGAAATGCTAATAAAAAATTGCGACGGTAAATTGAATAAACTGAATAAAAACAAAGATAAACAAGGAAATATAATTTACCAATAAAATAGCCCTCAGACAGTAAAACTAAGTATAACAAAGGAAGGGAGAAATAATGAGAATAGTTTTTAAATTCTAGAATATAGAGCTGAAGATGGGGGGGAATAAATAGACTACGAAATACAAGATATATTTTTAATACCCAATACGTCAAAATATACCTTCAGTTATTGTTTCTTTGTAGATTTCTTATTCATCTTTTAAACATTTCGTTCGTCTCCTGAAAGTCTGTAATTCTTCACATTCACCTATCATATATGTTTTTGAATATCGTAGAAGTAATTTTCTTATTTATTTCTCTTTGCTGCAAAACTCAAAAATGCGAGGATAGTCACTTTTGAAGCATTTAATATTTTCCTCTAGTTTTGGTATCAAATTTTACATTTCGAAAGCGAAGTTCCCTTATAATCTTCCTTCCTAATAAAAAAACACTTATTTGCCTCCCTTCTTAATAAGAAAAACGTGGTAAGATTGCTTTATCAGCAATTAAAATGTTCAATCTCACAGACACTGCTTTTGTGACATAGGAACCTTGTAACCGGAAACCCATTCATAATTAGGTTAATAACAGCGATTATGCTTTTTTTTTAATATTTTATGCTGTTGGCTAGGAGCTGATTGTTTAGTACTTGAGGTAAAATCATTTTTGCTGTTATCCAAAATTTTGAAAACCGATGAAAGAATTGAATATTTCTAGAAAGCAGCTTAAATTAATATAAGAACAACCAAACTGTACTTTTTTATGTGTAAAATATTTTACCTGATTTATTTTGTTATCCTAAACAATAAAAATATTTTTCAGCAGAATAAGTAACACGACATGCAGCATTAGAAATGACGTTTTAGTATATTCCGATTTAAAGTATGTTGATATTCTTATAAGGTATTTTCTCCCTCCTTTCCTTTTGCCTTCGTCGCGTAACTGGAAATACGCTCGACATGTATTCGAGAGGTCCAGGGTTCGAGGCTCGGCGATGATACTGCACATTTTTCATGTCTCCTGCTTCAAAAAATCCTAATGAATCTCGAGTGATCCCCGAACTAAAAGGTAGTGGACAATAATTCGAGGTCCCCTAATCTCCCGTCACCGTTTAAAAATGGAAGTATAAAAGGCCTTTTCTCCCTCCTTTCCGCATGCTTTCATGGTGTAATAATTAGAAGCATACTCGAGGCGTATTCAAGAGTTCCAGGGTTCAAGTTCCTGAGAGGGCAATGTTCATTTTTCACGCCTCCTGCCTTTCAAAAAAAAATTAGTGACTCTACATTCTAATCCGATAATTTAATTCTTACGTCCAAATGTTTTAAATTATAACATCTATAAAACTGGAGTTTATATCCAACTTATTTAATGATTCCATAGAATTTTTTAACTCCACTGCAGTTTTAATATTAAAATGAATACAAATATTTTGTGTATTAAGATACATTGCATTTACATCAACGACTAAATTCATTTGTAGTTTTTAGTGCTTAACGGGTGACATATTTCAATACTGTTAATTCAATCCGACTTCCAATCTCTGCAAAAGTGATGTCCGAATACACTTTTTATAGTTTTTCATATGTATTATGTGAATACGAGTCGATTTTCCTTGAGAAAATCACCCAAGAATGAAACTCTAGCCTTTAGAAGGGCAATATTTGCATACTTTGCTATAGTCAAACAAACGACTGACTTCAGTTTGTTGAGTTATACCAAAGCACACCAGAGCTATCTGTCTAAAGGAGCAAATGCCATCATGGAGGGCTCTCAAAATAATACTGGCTCATATTCTCGCTACGGCCCACCAGCGTTTAAACGGTAAAGTCGCTGAAGACTGGTAGTTCAATCGGAGTTCGAATCCCGCCGAAAAGGCTGTTTTCGCGGTTTTCTCCATGTGTAACGTGTATACGAGCCAGTTTCTCTTAGAGAGTACTCCACGAAGGTATCCCTCCGCTTAGGCAGGTAGTCCTCAAGTGCTTTGCCAAAATCAAACAAACCAAACCCGTATTCTCGCGACACTTGGGAAAAACCGCAAAAGCTCTAACTCAAACAGTTTGTTTAAGAGGTTTGAACCGCGGTCGGATTACCAGTGTTTCGCAGTCTTATTCGCTCTGCTGATAGCAAAGTATGCAATTAGATTAACAAGCAGTAGTCTACAATGTTAAAAAAAATAAATGGAAGGTCGTAGATATTTCTCCGTTTAAAGCCATCAGATTTTTGTTAGCTTGAATGTTATTTCAAATGGAAAAAAAAATTGATACGCAAAATACATCTGCAGCGTTTAGAGAATTGACATGGATTTAATCAGTGGCACAAAATTCTGAATGTTTGTGCTATTTATTTGTGCATAATGTTTTGCAAGAACGCTTTGGTTATGACAATAAAAACTCTTATGTGCGCACCACATAATTTCCTCGTAGAGCTTGTTAAGTTATCCATATCCTTTGCTGCACTTCATTTAAATTTATTTCCTTGAATTGTGTTATTTTAATTAACCGATTCCTCGAGGCAAGTTAAAAATGGCATCAAAAACAACAAATTTTGAAGTTAAATATCCATGTTAGTTTTTGCCGTCGGGAGTCAAATTTCTTGTATTTTTATTTTTATTTTTTTTCCTTAGCGAATATTAAAACAGTCCCAAATAAAAGTGTAGGAATGGAGAGACCACATTAAAAGTTAGATTATGTAATTTGTCCAAAATTATTAAATTTCAAGTTCCCAAAGCATAAGTGTTTTCCAAAAGAATAAGTGTTTAAAACACTCGTGTAGTCGAACGTATATGGCTACGATAATATAGAGTGCGAAAATAAAGGCCGAGCAAAGAGTTTTTACCTGGATAATTTGACTTTTGATACTCCCGATTGCAATAAAAAGGACAGGTGCACAACTATAAGTTATAATAGTCCCGTATACCAAATATTAACGTCGTACGGCTAATCGTTTTTGAGTTACGTGAGATACGTACGTACATATGTACAAACACCACAAAAAAACATCCATTTTGAATCCATATAAAATCCGTTTCGTAAACAGTACTGGAAAAAATATCCTTCATTCTGTCCGTACGTACAGACGTTGCGTAAAACAATAATCAAAATGGATTTCGGCAACGTCAAATTGGATATTTCCGTTGAATATGATACCCGAAATATTTCCGAATTGCGATACTTCCTTTACTTTGCACAAGGAAGTAAAAAATTAATAGTATTAATAAAATGTTTATTATCATCAATAAAAAAAGAATTGTTACGTATTAATAAAACTCACCGCAGTTTTGGGATATTTTGATTCTGTTTCTGTTATCGTTATGCAATTCCGGCAATTTTGCATCTGCGACAGACGTGATAAATTGTGATGAAGAAAGCGATGTTCTTGAAAGATGTTTTGAGAAATAGAATATTATTCGAGAGAATTCCGTAAAAGGTCAGATAAAGATCCGTAGACCATTCATATCAAGTGACGAATGTCTTCCTGTTATTAGATGGTACCATATGTGAACGGGAAATACTATGTTTGCGGTTTTAAATCTAATCGCTTAACATTCGAATAATGTGTCCGCATCTACAAGCGATTACATCCCCTCGTCACAGAAAGGATATATCTGTCACGGGCAGATATGTGCGAAAAAAAAGCAAGATGCGTACAAATATAATTTGCGAAAGTTTAATATAATATTATGTAATGTCCTTTTCAAGGAGCATTGCCAATTTGTTAATTTGCAAGTGTCACCGCGATATAAAAAATGCATGTATTCATTCATTCGTTACCAACTTTCTCAGGCTGTAAAAAGAACGCAGCTAAAGCTTGGTCGTGTTGGGCAATGTTTTGCCTTTTGTTTAATTCAGGATGTTAAAATTATTTAAGACTGAATTTGAATCAAACAACTGTCTCGTGATCTGCAAAAGGAAGTTTTTACCATGAAACACAATTGCAGCCTTTCCTTAAACTCCTCTGTACTTTCAGAAATAGTCAAGTGACAATCATGTACTTTTTTTTTCCTTCTTTGCAGACAGACATAATATATCGTTATGAGAAATGTATTTTTAAATATTATTGCCATTAGCTCATATCTTGACACCTGTATTTGTTGCGTCGCAAATGTCACAAATTTTAATTATGTGTTCGTTAATTTAATTTAATTTTGTCTGGACTTTTGTAGAAAGGATTTGTTTTAGCAATTAGAAGCCCTCATGGTGATATTACTCACTTTCGTTAGTTTCTAAAGGTGGAAGAGATAGGAGAGCCGAATATCTGGAGGGGAAAATAAAGGGTTAAAAAATTACAAAGGTACGAAATAGGGAGCCCTCATGAGAAAGAAACAATTTAAAGGTCATCTTTTTTTTTTTTCTTTTTGTTTGTTTACTAGAGACAGAAAGATAGCTTAACGTAGCTTACGTTAGCTTAACGTAAACTTAAATCATTTTATTTAAAATTTCTACGTAATATTAAAATATCCCGAAGTGTTCAAAGCCGTAATTCACGCTGAAATAAAATTTTGTATTTCCAGCGCAAACAAACACTTTAAGTGCTAAACTGTTAGTTGCGACTGTTAATTATTTACGGTTATAACGCCATGCATACGCACGACGTATAATAACCCTCTGTCTAAAATATTCTCGGCAATGTCATGTCACATGAGTGTACTTTACAAATTAATAATAATAATAATAATAATAATAATAATAATAATAATAGATGAAAAACAATCTGAAAGCTTTCGGATTTTATATTACGCACAAAGGGGAGTTTTTTTTTCATATATATATATATATGTTACGGTGAAACACCGAAATCTGGAGAATATCGACTTTCACCAGTGAATGTCAACATTCACATAGTCGCTTGGTGTATGTCCGAAAAATTTTCCAAATACTCTTATTTCTGACTTACACCAGTGAATGTCGACGAATGTTGAATATATGAGAACATTATATTTTCTTCTCCGTAATTCAGTCGCCAAAAAACACACAAGTACTTAAAACACACAATGCATTCAAAATAAGAAAGGAAAATAATAGAAGTTAAAAAACTTACTTAATTATACGGTATGTAGTAAATGAGAAAATAAAATAATAGTAATAAAAAACTTACTAAATTATGTGATTCAAATCTGATTAATTGCAACAACTTAAACTATTATGAGACTTTGAATTGCCCAAGAGGCCTTTGCTTTTACAACTGCATTTATGGAAAACAGCCAGTCGCCTCTCTTTTCGACCTACACCAGAGTATATCTGTGATTGTCGACATACACCGGTGAGGATCCGAATGTCCACGAATGCAATGTTATATTCGATCTTTCACCGACGTATTTGGTGAATGTTGACATTCTCCGGTGAAAGTCGACATTCTCCAATTTCGGTCTTTCACAGCAACATATACACATACACGTTTCGAGAGCATTTGAACTAATGTTCCTATGGTCTAAACTCAGCGGTTCTCAACCTTTTGACTAAAACGTACCATCTCAACAAAAACTGAAAAACCTTAGTACCACCATTGGATTTTACAGTGATTATTTTTCAGTTTCTCAGTAAAAACATTTTTAAAAAAATATTTTGACATTTGTACAACCTATTGGCTATTTGTATTAAATGTGCACACGCATAAAAAATATTAGATTTAAAATTGGTCCCATTTTAGTTATCAAAATTTAAGTTATAATACTTTAATTCTAAAATTTAGTGTGAAATTTGGGCCTGTTTAAAGGGAGATCAATTTCTTTATGTCTGGTCTTACTTCACTTCATTTTAGCCGTAAATTAGGATCCACTTTTAATTTTCTTCTGTATTTTTTTTTCAAATGTAACAAAAGAAACTCCTTGTCCCCACAAGTAGGTTCTGCAAAAAGGTGATAAAAATTTAATAGCTTTATTTTAAATGCCTTTAAATTATTTTTTTTTGGTTCAGCCAAAAGTTTACAAGTGTTATTTTTTAAATCTTCAATTAGAGTTCGATCGCAGGAAATTTCTATCAACTGTTCTTTTTTTCCATGATATTTTTTAATTTAAAAGTTAAAAATACTTTGTTTCTTTGTTAAAAATACTTGTTTTTCAACGATTTAAAAGCGAGCAGTGGCAACACTATATCGGAAAAAAACCTTTTTATCTCCAGCGCGCGGAACTGTGTATCGGAAATTCTAAAGGTATGCTCATTTTAAATTATTTTGCGATATTGTTGTTGAACTGAATTTTATGGTTTAAGTGCGAAGAACATGATATTTAATAAATAAAGGTAACACACAAAACGTTAAAAAAAACGCCCCTTTCGGCGTAATTTAAAACCTGAAACCTTTCAGATTTTTTTGAGTTTTTTAATCGAAAATTCGTTAAAATTTTATAAAATTTGGAATATACAATAAAATATTTAAAAAGAGCATAGCTTTAGAATTTCCGATGGACAGTCTTGGCGTATCTTGAAGTATCTGGCGTTACTTCAAAACACTCACTTCAAAAGTTAAGCATGGAGAGGAAAATGCTAATTTCCAATTAGCTGCAGAGGTAGATGGAAGTATGCAAATATGTTAGGTAATAGCCAATCGCGCTTTCATGTCAAGAAATATGCAAAAAAGGCAGTCTTATAAGAAGCCAGCTTTATGAAGGGTTACAGAAGTTGATTGTAAGTGCTGATAGAAGGAGTTTAAAACTTTCGTACAATTTGTTTTCAAGATATACGTGTTTCTATGACTTCCAGAAGACGAATGGAAGATTCTGAGCTCTGGCGTGCTGTGTGGCGCATTAAAGCAGGACAGTCGATCACAGATGTTGCTCTTTTCTTCGGCGTTCATCATTCTGTAATTTCACGTTTATGGAAACAATTCCAAACCACACAGACAGTTGTCCAAGGGCCCGTAGCCGGTCGCCCAAGGGTTACAACCTCCGCGGAAGATCAATATATTGCTATTGTAGCCAAGAGGAATCGCAGAGCGACCTCCACACGTCTGACATCTGTGGTTACAGCGTCCATTGGTAACGCGATATTTGCAGCCGAAGATTACATATGAGTGGAATGTACGCCCGAGTACCTCGATTTTGTGTTTCTCTCTCCGTCCAATCAAGAGGGGCACGATTACAGTGGTGCCGGGAACATGTCAATTGGAATGTGTCTGACTGGGGCAATGTCATGTTTATTGATGTGTCAAGATTTGCTCTGGAGCCAGATGACAAGCGTATAAGGATATGGCGTGAACAACGAACGCGCAGTCAGTCCCAAAACATCACCGAACATCACGCATTCCGAGGCGGAAGCATTATGGTGTGGGCAGGGGTTTCATTAGGATAACGCACTGACCTGTACATCTTTAAGCGGGGTTCTTTGATGGCTGTCTGGTTTGAGATGAAGTCCTAGAACCCATTGGGAGATTGTACGCTGCAGCAGTTGGCCCTACTTTTGTTTTAATGGACGATAACGCACGTCCCCATAGAGCTGATATCGTCGATGACTGCCTAGAGAGTGAAGGGATTACGCGTATGGCGTGACCAGCATATTCGCCCGACCTTAATCCCATTAAAATTTTTGGGATGCTCTCGGCCGTGCTGTATCTTCACGTTTCCCACCTCCAGCCACTCTTATTGAGCTCGAAACTGCTCTACAAGAAGAATGGCTATTGCATATGTGCTACTTTCCTGCCGAATGCTGTGTCAATCAAAGCAGTATTTGTTGATTTTTTTTTTGCGTTTTACATCTTCGGGTTTAACTTTTCGAAGTGAGTGTATAGTTTTCCCGTGCAGTGATGCCATTACTGGCTTTGAAATCCTTGAGTTTGTTAATTAAAAATTCATTAATGTCTGTCAAAATATGTAATAGATAATAAAACAAATTCCAAATTCTGCTTTCCAGGTGTCCATACGCGGGTGGAGAACTACGTTTTTCAAAATTTGATGGCTCTAGGTGCCGTTGTTTTATCAGAATGCGAAAAACATGCATAGATTCATGAAAATTCCTCATTATTTAATTCCTTTAAATAAAATACAAGGCGATGCTATTTGGTGGCAAGAATTTAAAAAGTGATTCAGAATTGTACAGCGATTCAACACAAAATCCCGTTTTGAGAGTAATAGCCTTTCTGGGCTAACGCTCCTTTGGGCTAATAATTGAGTGCGTTAGTAAGCTCTGTATAGAAAGAACATATAAAATGTCATCCCCCAAAACAGTTTCATACTCTCAGACAAATAAATTTAAAGCACCTTCCGACTATTACAATATCTCATTTTGAATGAAAGAGAATTTAAGGAGAGCAGCTTGAATTTTCTTCTTCGGAGAGAAATCTGTCATGTCTCCAGCACCATTATCTGGCAGATTTCTCATCCTCCGATTCCGATGCCCTCTATTATCAAACCTGCTTATGTGGTTTCAATGCTTTCCTATAGTTCAAATTATCCAAAATGGCGCAGTAAACAATCTGTGATAATTACGAGAAACACTATCTCAGTGCTACGGGAGATAGCAAGAGAGCTGAAAGAAACGCCCATGTTCCAATGAGATGCTTCTTAAACAAATAAAATTTTGTTTTCAAATAGAACTGTCGTACAAACATTCTTCGCGAATTTTAATCATACTCAACACACGTATAACACATTTTCAGAACTAATGTGGAAAATTAAGTTCAAAATAAATAAATAATACTCTATCTGTCTAGAAATAAATATCCTATTTGTATAATTATTTACATCGAAATAATTGCTCTATTTTAGAAAACAATGTAGATGTATTTAAATGCTCTATGCTTTGCGTATATGTATCTGATGAACCTTTTGAGTCCGCTTTACGATCATTGTGATTGATGATCATCATGATAGGTGAATGGTTAAAAGGAAGATGCAGTCATGACCGTTTAATACACTTTTTTGTTATTGGCATAACGTTCTTGAAAACATGCATAGTTAAACTTGCACAAGACGCATGTCAGTATTCTTATTTACTAGCGTACGTTAGTATATTCGTAGCATTATAATGGGTGACAAACAAACCCGGCGAACATTATTTTAGCTTCACAGAAAGAAAGTATGATGAAAAAGGGGTTTAAGCTATTAGCACTGAATTAAAAATGGTGAAATTACTATAATTATCAGTAGAGGAACAAAAGTATCGCTGTATTGCTATTACAGACGGCTCCTGTATAACGTGCTTTCGTAAAGCGCGAATTCGTATAACACGAAGAAAAAACTGCGAGTAGTACTCATACAGCGACATAAACAGTCCCGTATAACGCGTAAGATAAATTTACCGTTTTCAAACAGTTTCTGATTTTTTATTTAGAAAAGCAATTGCAACACTTGTAGAGACATTAGATTAGGCTATTTACACAGCAGGAGACATGAAAAAAGAGCAATGCCCTCACAAGGACTAAAACCACGGATCTCTCCAATACACGCCGAGTGTGCTGGCCATTACACCACGAATGCATGCTAAGAAGGCGGGAGAAATGCCCTTATATACTCCCCCTCTTAAAGGGCGACTGGAGATTGGGGGACCCAATCGCCAAATCCAGAATCATCATCCACCACCTTTCTTTTTAGTTCGGGCGCCAATGTAGAGACATTAGGTTATTTTTGTAGTAGGAAATGGGAAGAATGAGCAATGCCGTCACCAAGACTCGAACCATGGACCTCTCGAATACGTGACGAGCGTGCTGACCACTACACCACAAAGGCATGATAAGAAAGTGGGAGAAATACCTTGTACGTTATATTTCCCTGGGGATTATGGGACCCAATAGCCAAATTCTGGAGGTGGTGAACCATGATTCACCACCATTTTTAGTTCGGCCACGACTACAAAGATATCAGGTTACGTAGACAGCAGGAGACATGGAAAATGAGCAATGCCCTTATCGGGACTCAAAGCACGGACCTCTGGAATATGCGCCGAACGGGCTGACCACTACACCACAAAGGCATGCTAAGAAGATGAGATAAATACCTCTTACGTTACATACCCCCTTTTAAAGGGCGACTGGGGATTAGGGGACCCAATCACCAAATCCTAGTGGTGGAGAATCATCATCCACCACCATCTTTAGTTCGGGAGCCACTGTACAGACGTTAAATGTTATTTAGACAGCAGGAGACATGAGCAATGCGCTCACCGGGACTCGAACCACTGACCTCTCGAATACGCGTCGAGTGTGCTAACCATTACACCACGAAGGCATAGTAAGAAGACGGGGTAAATACCTTATACACTTACCTATTATTTATACTATATGAACAGTGAAACTGACAGTTTAAAAAAAGTAGCAATTTATAAAAAAAAGTGCGGAAGTCCATGCACATTTAAAGATATAAGAAGAAAACAATTTTCTTATTCAACTTTTAATAAAAATAAAAATACGGAATTCACTTATTTAACATTTATTCACTATCAAGAAGTTCCAACGAGGCCGTCTCGTTATATTAGTTTTCCAGATTTATCGCTTGAATAGTGCATAGTTTCGTCTTCATCGTTATCGTTATTTAAATACAGTTCTTTCTCCAGATCATTTTTAAATTGAAATTATGGTGATAGATAATCATTCAATTTTCTTTTAAATTTTGTAAACCACTTTATTGACGGATCAATTTTCATAAAATGTGTTTCTAACGTTTTGGCTATTTGTAACTCTTTATTTACATCTTTTAAACTCAAAGGTTGCTTTGGAGCATTAAAATTCTAAACTAAAATTTGCTCGTCATTACTAGAATGAGAACTACGTCACGAGAGAGCGCTATGCCATGGCGCGTGGAAAGAGAGCGAGGTGCGTAAGCTTGGTCTGATAATTATGTCCCGTATTTGCTGTTACGTAGAACGTTATCTCCCGCATTGTACGGGAGTCTACTGTGGTTGAAACTTCGCTGTAATTATATCTGGGTAAACATTTCACTTTTGTTTATTATACATTTATATACTTCTGTTACTTTACTTTCACCTTCGCTTTTAATTATAATTGCCATCATGGAAGTCATTAGCGATATTTAAGAATTAAAGATTAATTCTGAAATATATACATTTCAAAAAGATTTGTTACATGCGTATTATTATTTTTAAGGATACAAAGGGAAAGTAACCAAATTAAAAAGGAGACTTAATAGCGCATTACATACTAATATTCAAATTTTATCTTACATATTCAGCATTACATGCATATCTTACATTACTTTATTATGCACTCTTAAAAATGATCTCATTAAATCAAATTTGCCTTGTTTTGTCCTAAAAAAATTACCTCGTCATTAAATGAAACATTATAAGGTATTTACTCCCTCCTTCCAGCATGCCTTCTTGGTGTAATGGTAGCACACTCGGCGCGTATTCGAGAGGTCCAGGTTCGTGTCTCGGCGAGGGCACTGCACATTTTTCACATCTTCTATTAAAAAAAAATTCTACATCTTTCGTTCTACTGAGCCGATTGACGACATTCAAACTGCGTTTTTTCGTACGTCGAAAGCGTGACTCAGGATATGTATTAGCTTTATGTATAGTATTGTTCGAGTATAGGTATTTTGACACAAAATTGGATTTTTTCTGAAATGACATGGCAATTTTTTCCCATATTTCGATTCTACGACTCAAATTATGCTAAACTCCCAAGATTTGTAAAAGTCGTACGAGTAGTTTTTAAAAAAATTAGCTCTCAAAATTTTAGCTCCTCAATGTTAATTCAAATTGGTATGTATTTATCAATATCTCTTTTTTTTTTACGAAACTTATAAACTTATTCGATTCCTTACTACGTAGTTCAAAATTTAGGTTCATTCCAAATAAAATTCACCTATTTTTTATGATTTATTTTTTTTTTAATTTGTATTTTTAAATAATTTTTATAATTGTGTTTAAAACAATTTTCAATTATAACCTATAAAAGTTTTACAATCATCGTAAAGTATACGTATTTCTAAGCATACCTGCAAAACATTAGAGCTTTTTATTAAAAATTTTCGAAGATATACGTGAATTTATATATTGGCGCGTTTTGAAGTTTGGCACATTTGTTGAAAGCGATAATAACGAAATTGTAGTTTAAGCACTTTGTTAAAATTATTTGACAGCAGGAAAACGATGTGACTTTTTTTCCGCTCATCCGCAATGTAAAAAGGTAGTAACGATGTGACTTTTTTTCCGTCCTGCACAATGGAAGGGGGAGGAAAATAGGTTGCCATATTTAAGAAGATCGCCAAGTGAATTATTCTTGGCTCAAACTGAAAAAACTGCATCAAGTTAAAAATTTTTTAATTTTTCCGTAAATTTCTCACAAAATTTTACAAAATTTATTATTTAGGTATAATCTGAGTCGTCCAAATATGGAAAAAAATTGACATGTCATTTCAGAAAAAGCCCAATTTTCTGTCGAAATACCGATGTTAGACTGATACTATATATAAATCTAATATATATCCTATGTCGCGCTTTCTAGGCATAAAAAAAGCAATTTGAATTTCGTCAATCGGCCCAGTAGAATGGAAGATATAGAACTGCCCCCCCCCCCATTTTTTTACGCAGGGTGCATAGTAATTCCATTAGTGAGTCTTTATATAAGCTATGTTTATCATTTAAGCCCTCCCTTATGGCGACTGTTTTCAAGCGATCAAATAAGTGCGAAAAGGGGATGGGACAGGTTAAATACGGTAATTGAATCGGATTATTCAATTTCAGCAAAGCCTATTAAATCTAACTGCCTTCAAAAAGAAATTCTTGGAAAATATAAAATTTACAAGTTATTATAAGTTAACGCAGGTTAAAGGGACATTCATAAAATGAAAGGAACAATCCTAACAAATCTGAGCACCAGCTGAATTTCTGTATTTGCTCGATTGTATCTTGTTTCCTTTCTTGGTGGCCTTTTTTCATCAGCATTTTCCTACGAATCACATTGTTTGATGATATTTAAGACAAATCATTGTATTGTTTTATTTTAATGTAAAATTTGTTTGATGGTAGTTTTAATAGAAAAATCATTGTATTGTTTTATTTTAATGTAGAATAGCAATCCATATCACCTGTTTCCTGATTGCATAGTTTTTAATTCCTACGTATGCATGGAAATCCTAATTTTATGACTGTCCAGGAATTATACAAAATTAAATTTACTAGGGTTAAATTAAATTTACTAAATTTACAACTAGGGTTTTTGTTGAAGAAAGCAGAGTCAGCAGGCGTCATCAATGCTATAAAAGTATGGACAGGGAAAGTATCCTAATGAAAGTAAAGAATTAACAAACTGTTGAAAATAACAGTTCGCTTTTGCCTCACATATTTTTTGTTTTACACACAAACGCGCACACACACACACACACACATATATATATACTATATATATATATATTCATAATGAAAGTAATTAAAAGTAAATTAATAAGCCCAAGACTTGCGCTAAAGCTGCAAAGTAATAAAGCAATAATTCACTATAAATTATAAAAAGAAAACTCTCCATATTACATCTCCAAACAACGGAAATTTAGTTTAAAAACATCATTGAAAAGATATTTTTCAGAATTTAATAAAATTATGGAATTTTAGTTCTCCTTGCTTTCATTATGACTATAAATTCAAACAAATAGCAGCTTTAGCGCTATTTTAATAACAGCCTGCTCTCTGGGTATTGTATCTCCAAGAAACTTTGTAGTTTTGTCGCCAATTTAGACTAAACTTTCTTCAATAGAAAACTACACACACGACAACCCTTTTTGCTTTCAGCTCTTAATACGTACTTGCATTCCAGTCATTTGGTTTTAAAATTTCAAGGCAAGTTGGTTAATTTTTGCTTTCTAGTTTTTCACTACATTTTTTAACTTTAATTTTTGGATTATTTCTTATAATCTTCTTATGTTTTTTTTTTAATTTGTTCTTGAATCTACTTTTGTTTTTACTTTTGTATTTGAAATGAACAGAGAGTGTAGGGGATATGTCTTCTAAAGTAAGCATCTCGTTTAGATTAATTGTGTTCTTAGTGAAAAAATTTTAATCTTAAAGATTATTTGCTTTTTAACAGGATTCTTTTGGTTTTGTGACTAATGTCTTTATTTTGATTGAGTATCAGTTAGTGATTTGATAGCAAATAATTTGATGCTTACTTGGAAGTAAGATGAAACATATATAGTTATTTTATTACTCTTATTTTAGTTTACTCTTATTTTAGTTACTGTTAATTGATGGTAGATTGGTTTATCCCCTTGATAAGTCGATTAATCTGCTATCAATAACAGTAACTGGTTTTTCAATACTTAAAAAGTTTACTTTTGATTTTGGCATTTTTGCGATTTAGTTTTTCCTTTACTGTGTTCAAAGCAAGGAGGACTAAAATTCTATAAAAAATTTTTAAATTCTGAAAAGCAAGGAGGACTAAAATTCTGTAATTTTTTTTTAATTCTGAAAAATATCTTTTCAATGATGTTTTTAAATTAAATTTCCGTTGCTTGGAGATGTAATATGGAGAGTTTTCTTTTTATAATTTATAGTGAATTATTGCTTTATTACTTTGCTCTAAGAAACGATTGGCGACCTCAAAATTAACTAGTCTAAATTTGGTGTTCTCCTCCTTAAGTTCATCTGTTCTCCCAAATTTGAGATCTTTCCACGTTACATAACAATCTAAAATTAACCAATAGCAGTTTAGTTATACTTATTCACCTACTTAGTATAAATACTGCTTTGCAACTAAGTAACTACGCCTTTCTCCTCACAAAAAGCTCCTGCAAACATTTATGCCCTGCTATGCTTACTTGCCTAAAATAACGTCATGCTTTTTAACCCGTGTATATAAAAATTATTTAATTGCTTTTGGTCAAAAAGTATGTTATCTATAAATAAATTATTCTGATGTGCCTGAAAATTGTCGAAATTAGTTTTATCAACGTCTTCTTCCTGCCGTTTCCAGTCAGCTATCGACTACGAAGTAAAATATGACATTCATGTATATATATATATATATATATTACTCTCATATATTTATTTACTTGTGGATAATTTGGTATTATTTATGGTTACATGGTTATGATAGCTTGACTAAAGAGGCCATCAACTAACTTTTTCGTAATGGCCGAAAAAAACTACTGCTTAGATAATAAGTAATAATTTCATCCTTCCATATAATAGAAACTTCTTCAATATTCGAAATGGACTTTTCAAAATTTACAAAAAATCCTACAATTCTGCTTATCATCTACAACCAATTGCCTTATCAATCATACTCACGTTATGCAACATTCGTAAAATTACCTAAGTTATACTGGGATAGGGCCAAGCCCAGACGCCCATCTACATGACACCGTTCACGGAAGGATATCTAACAAATGGCAACTAAATTGATAGTTAAAACATCATTTTACTTTACACGTAGCAGAATGGATGCAGTCTGCACCCCACAATTTTATATACGCAGTTACATTTTAAAAAATGGAAGAAATTGGAGAGCAGTGAACAGTGGTTAGACGGCAAGCGAGAAAGTAAGTGCGCACAACGCAGCTGGAGTATTTGTACTCAGAAATTCTTTGTTTGATAATGATTAGGCAAGAGTTTTCGCAATACAGAGAACAGTGTAACACGTATTCCTGAAGAGGGGATGTACTTAATTAAAATTAAAAATTTGCAGGTTTATATGCAAATTTATCTTTCCTATTATATACATATATAATATTTGCAGTGGAGGGGCACTGGAAATGATGAAGCTTGCCAAATGGATGACAGAGAAGAATTTCACTTTAAAAACTCCACATCTTTATTCAATTAAAATGGCAGCTGATTTTCTTTAGACGAAGATCACATATCCAGTAATGATTTAAATAATAATACTATTAAATTTAGAACCTCGACGTTATGAATATTTTTAACAAAGGGAAGATGAAGAGACAGGGCAAAGCGTTCATATGGCAGGAAATGGCAGAAAGCAATCTGACGAAAATGGAGCGCGGAGCTATTTATAGTATAGGTTACATTACAGGCCAGAGAGTTCTTGAAAGTACTGGTCTAGGGGGAAGATCCTGAAATTGCGGAAAGTTAATTAGAGGTTGCTGTTCGCGTAGACCGAAGCCATGGTAATTTTTTAGATTTTACATATATATATTATGTGTTCTCCATTATCCGATCTAATGCTGGAGACGCAGGTCCTGAATAATCCAAACTATCAGTTTTTATGCATATTGTATGTGTTTATTTCTTTAAAAAAATAGGTAATTTGTTTTTTAGAAAGCTTAAATATTTGTTGAATTTCACTATATTTTTCTAAGAGCTGTTTTATCATTGCATTCGAATCCCCTTTGCTCGACGAAGTCCAATAAACTCGATATTCCTCGGCGAGGTTTTTTGTCGTGAACCATGTTCAAGTCTTTGGATTAAAGCAAGTTTATGCTTTAATGTTAAAAACAGCTTTCTTGCTTTTAGTACTTATAGTGAGTTTTTTATTCATTTTTTAGTTCTAAAATTTTAAATCAAATTTTCAAAGAAGAAATATGCAGGAAAATATGTATGAAAACAAAACATCCCGTGATCAACTTAAACGATGCCTTCAGCTATGTTGTCCACCGGCGGCCGAGCGGTAAAGTCGCTGCTGAACATTGGTATAAACAGTCCCATCCGCGACTATGAGCTCAAACACGCATGCGCCATTCGGACCGAATTATTCTCAATATAGGGTGGAAGGACGGGGACTTTCTTTCCCTCGAGCATATAAATTCTCTCTCTCCGGAGGTCTTCACGTGATCTTTCACGTCGCAGCAAGTAACAACGTCCCTTTTAGACGAGTCTATATTTTTTGCCAGAATGCCAGCCAAGGCTGCATTTGAGACGGTCGAACTGTAGTTCAGACCAGCGTTCGAATCTCGGCGAACGGGCTGAATGCATGGCTGTTTTCGTGATTTTTCGTATATAAGCCCTTCACGAAGGCATCCCTCCATTTAAGCAGGTAGCTCCCGTGTGCTTTGCCGTAATATAAACCAAACCAAACCAAACTTTCAGCGCATGCAGAACGAATAGTACCAGGTAACTGTTGAAACTAACGCTAAAGACAGTATTCGGCGGTTTTTAGAGCCTACTCGGAAGTGTGTGTGCTTTTTGCACACTCTTATTATTGAGTGTGCTTGCGTGAGCTCCGCCATGCACGGATTGTCCGTTTCAAACGACAATTCCAACTCAATTCATAGACTTCCATATTTATATACATATATATGCTGTATGAATGAATTATATATATATATGCTGTATGTATAAATGTATATATGCTGTATATAAAGCTGTGATATGTATATATAAAGCTGAAAGTCTTGGCGGCACAGCTGCTCATCCAGTGGTCTCCTGTATATATATATATATATATATGCATCAATTTTAAAACTGAATGTTATAAAGCGCTATTTTTTTTCCAGTCTCCGATTAAAATTCCTAAATGCAGCTGATACGACCCGGTGATGCGGGTGATCAGGTTACGGCTGCATGTGCGTTTTCATACTTTTCCTCTGTACAACCTAAATACAAGTCACCTAACTGCCATTAGAGAGCCCTCCACGAAAGCATACGTCCTTTAATGTTGATAACCCTTCTCTGCTTATTCAAGTAATCTAAACTAGCCCAGCTATTGAGCATCCAGCTGATTTATACTTCAGGCAAGCACAGAGAACATTTTAATTTATTTGTATTTAGTTGTATTTAAAATTTTGCTTTTAACTATATTTGTATTTAAAATTTTTAAAACTGAATGACTTTTTGTGAGCGTTTCTGCCCGGATCAATGAAAACAATAATTTGTGACAGGATATTGATAAGCCGGGGTTGAATTGCATTTGCACAAAAAATCCGTTTATTCCTGCTAGTTTTAATAATTTCCCATATACCGTTTTCATCTCCAAAGAGCAATTTCAAACAAAATCTTCTGGTTTAATTTACAAACACTGAAGCGAGAAATAATCGGATTTCCTGGTGAAGTTCTGTCTGCTATCCAGAGCGTTCCTCTTGCGTGTCGTCTCATGCGCACTTGGTTGCTCATCTCTGATGTTAACCAGGCGGAAATATGACAGAGTTGTTATTTCGACCGTGATCCATACATCCACGCGCGTCAAGACGCCGGAAATGAAGATTCTATTTCCGGCTTTGACCCTTGGCCGTCTACGAATTAACATATGACTTGCTCTTCGCTGCTAATTTACGGCCACCACGTGCCAGGCTCCCCATCTGACATAAACCAGAGCAGCGCTTCATCAGCTAGAGTTTACACTTCATGAGAAAATATCTTCTGCTAACTTTTGACACGTGATTTCCATGTTTCACATACGAAATCTTTCGGTATGGGACAGCCTTTTTTTTTTTGGTCCATTTAATCTCTGTCTAAAAAGAACATAAGTTATCTCAAATTTCTTGTTCAATTTTCTGTATCTGCAACTATGTAACATTGTCTTAAATTCAAGTCAGTTTTTCCGCCATGCCATCACGGAGAAAACTCCATTGTACTCATGAAGTATAATGGTTCTATGTAACTGGTTCTGGAAAACTTCCGTGTCCTGATGAAGTATAACGGTCCTATTATATATCAATCCACAAATTGGATGTCTCAAGGTTCCACACTGGATACGGAAGTGGTTACTTAGCAGATACCTCGTTATTATAATCTCACTCAACAGTCTCTGTTTATCAAGTTAACAGTTATTTTCTTCTGGAACCTAAAGGGGAGGTAAAATGTCTTCGTTTATGTTTTCGTTTTGCAGTTTTCTCTATTTAATTTCTATTAACTTCTGAGCATAGCAATCGTGCTTTATTTTCTTTTATCTTACAGAATTATTTTTTATCATAAGCTATAGTTTTATCACTAAGGCAGCAAGCCTAGTGGCTTGCATTTGATTGTTTGGTTTATTGCAAAGCACGCGACATCTATTTGCTTCAGGAAAGAGATGCTATCGTAGAGAGATTTCTAAAGGAAACGGGTTTACATTTGCATTACGAATGGAGAAAACCACGAAAACGTCCATGCTACCAGTTTTCGTATATAAGCAAACTGCATACTGTTAGGGCAACTTCTTGAATTGGCCAATCACAGACCAAATAAGTATCACCATTAACTCTGCCTAAACTAATAATGTCATATTGCCTGAATTTTACATTCTGCTATTAATATTGTTTCATGCGTACGGGTTCGTAATAGATTGCACGCACAAGTCCGATAAAAAGTTAATAAAATTTATTCTTATCACAAGAAATATAACAAAACGCTGGATATTTCCTCAAAGATTCGTACAGCCTGAGTAAAAACTTTAAGGCCAGTAAAAATTTTTGAGAAAATGAAAACATTTAAACTGAAAAATTAAAATACCATTTGATTGATAATTATTGAGCTTAAATAAAAGTAAAAAAAAGTAGAAAAATTAATTTGCAAATATTTTATTATTAGAAAATATTACAGAACACACAGATGAATATTTGAGCCTGAGTAAAAACTTTAAGGCCAACATAGAAAATAACATATAAGAAAAAAATTACAAATTCTTAGAAGGTTGTGTAGGAGCCATTTCTTCGAATTACTTCAAATATTCTTGTTTTCATGGATGAAATGAGTTTTTGACAAAGGGTGGGGTCGGTTTTATACCATTCATCTTCGATAGTAGATTTCAGCTCTGTTGTTGATGTAAAATGTCTCCCATTTGCATAAACTCTTCTTGCTAAGTCACCCCAAAGGTTCTCGATTGGGTTGAGGTCAGGTGATCTAGCTGGCCATTTCACAGTTTCAACATTGTTGACTTGGAACCAATTTTTTGTGCTGTTACTCGAATGGATCGATGCATTGTCTTGCTGATATTTCCAATTTTCTCCAGCAAGACATTCAGCATTTGGCAAAAGATGATTTGTTAGGACATTTTGGTATCCTTGTGAATTCATTCTACCTGAAACGAATGCAATTGAGCCCACACCATTGTAAGCAAAACAGCCCCAAGTCATGACAGACCCTCCACCTAATTGGCGCTTGGAGAATATTTCTTTTTCATTTCTTATATCATGCCAGTAGAAATTCCAGCCATCTGGTCCATCCAAATTCCATTTTTTTTCGTCAGAAAAAATAATTTCTATCCATTGGTTGTCCCAGGTCATGACTTTCTGGCCAAAGTTCAAACGCTCTATTTTGTGTCTCTGCAGTAACTGAGGCTTAGTCAATTTTGCTGTGTAAGTGAACCTTCCAGACCTTCTAATTGTGTTATAAATCGTTTTTTGACAAACTTTTAAACCTGTCGTCGAAATCAGTTTCCTGGTTGAGTACTTTCCAGTAGATACAAGTTGGCAAACTCTTCTTTCATCACGCGAGGACAAAGCTTTAGGTCTTCCCCCAGTATTCTTTTTACCATAATTGTCTTTCAATTTTAAAAAATTGTTGACTACAGTCTTTGATCTTCCTATCTTTATCGCAATAGCACGACTACTCATTCCTGTTGAAGACAAAGCTTCGATCTCTCCTCTTTCACGATCAGTTAACTTCTTACCCTTCGCCATCTTCACAAAGATCACCAATACTTCGAAGAAACGTATGACAAATATGAAAATTGCAGCTGTGTCACAAGCTAGTAGTTGCAATGGTAATTACACGATTATGTTATATTTATTTTTAAAAAATAAGTGGTGGCCTTAAAGTTTTTACTCAAGCTGAAATACTAACTTTGTAAATAACCACATGTTTCTCATAATTATGTATTTACAAATTATGTTTATAGCATTTATTTCTTATCAATAAACTTTAATAATTAATATTATTTGAATCCCTTTTATTTCATTTTACATTTTCTCAGAAATTTTTACTGGCCTTAAAGTTTTTACTCAGGCTGTACGATAATTATTCGTACAATATCACGCAATATAATCAGTAGGTATATTTTAAACTAGTAAAACGTGAAACAGAACGCAATCCAAAACGCAGAGAAAACTAATCCGATCACCAAAATTACAGCAGCTAAGTAAACAAGAACAGCTCACTTAAACAACTGAGCTGAAATGTTTCTCTCCGGCTTTTATAGTGTTTTAAATAGGCCGCCCGAGACAGTTCTAGCAATGTCTGGAAAGCAAAAAGAGTAGAATTACGGTTACAGCTAACATAGTAGTCAATTACATTTATTCAAATTAAATATCAATTACAGCCGTAAACTTTTATTCAATGTTAAATGCACGTGCTCTTGTATTTTTCTTTTTTCGGCATAGCTTTCTCTTAAAATTTGCCAGGCACTGCATTGCACGGGGAAATAAAACGCTTTTAATTATAATTCTACTAAAAATAGCTAACTAGGTACAAAATTCGTAACAATATGTTACGAAGTATGACGCTGAAGTACAAATCAGCTGACCTAAAATGTTTCAGCCTGTCTATAACAGAATGATAACAAATCCATTTATGCAAACCAATTCAGTTTGAGTTATGACATCTCTGATGAATGAAGTGTTTTAGTTATAATTCTCCAAAATACACTGCCCAACAAAAGTTAAAGAACAGCCTGTTTTTCAAAGCTCACCATTGCAAAAATGTCAGTAACATTTAAGGGGACATACGACATAAAATTTTTCAAATTTTCGAATTTTCAATTTTGGACTAGAAAAATAAAG
>KK116630.1:95936-107657 GCA_000611955.2 Stegodyphus mimosarum | reverse complement strand
ATAATTCTCTCGAACCCATTAAGCCGTCAATTGCAACAATATGTACATCATTATCATCTATACTATGATCAATACTTTCATTTGTACTATTACACGATAGTTTCTGAAATTTATTGGCTAACGGCAGTTCTACATTATTTTTTACCAATTTAGCCGGACGGGAGATAATCCTAGGTTGGATAAAGCCATCCTCGCCCCTTGTGTCGTTAATAGACCTTTTCTGAACTTTTTTAACAGAACTTCTTTTAATTTTAGCTTTTGACTTATCATTAGATACATTATCAACAGAATTCCTAACATTATTATCAGCAACTTTATCAACATCAGTAGCAGTTTTAATTTTATGCAACATAACATCAACACTATTAATACTAGAAAAAGTGGGATTCAGGTTACAAATATGTTCGCTCTTACCTACCATTTCCTTCAGGAGACCTTCGGCAATGGCTCTTGTTTTCTGGTAATCCGTAATTTGCTGCTTGACCGCATCATCAGTAAGAAGTTGTAATTGTCGTGCACACATTGATCCTTTAGATTCAATGTCATTTTTACTCCTTTCTAACATTTGCATAATGCTAACATAATCACCCAAGCCAAAAAACGTTTTATTTAACTGGGTATGCCATTTTCCGCCTAGTAAAGAATTTCCATACTCGATCAGTTCCTCAGTCAAATTCATAATCCAGTTCATAACGGTCGTCTTAAGGGAATCCGAAATATTGGCAGAATTAACACTATCTTGCAAGATGAAAACTCACTCACACAAAATGCACACGAAGATACGAAGTTATCCATAGCACTCTCGGAACACGAGGTGAACAGACACGGGAAAAAGAGATGGCGCAAAGCCGCTCGCACGATGCACGAAAAACCGGTAACACAGGAGCTTACGAAAACACGTCCGACCAGCTCGAAGCAATCCATCGAACTCCATTAAATAGAGATACAATACTTGCGCGTGCAACTCCACAGGAAAGCAAAAAGCGCCGCTAACAACGTGAAGTACCCACGCAGCACTCACAAATAGTGCAAGAGGATAAGCTTGTGTATCTCTAAGCAACGAATGGCCAGGTGCTATAAAGATGCGATCATTTCGCACGCAGTTAAATGCTATGCCAAACCAGTCCAAGCAAGCTAACATATTACTTAAGCAACAGTGTAATGTATTCCTGTTATACCCATTGCGTGTATACAATGTTTAATGCATAATCTGGACTTGGGTAGGTCTACGGAACAACTGATGACACCGCCAGTGGTTGCGGAGCTTGCCATGTCGGTTATACTAAATAACAGTAGCACCTCGGCAGAACAACTGCACCGTGGGCTCCAAGAAAGCGATGTTAATCTGGGTAGATAGTATAAGGGGCCTTTACCTTCTTACTCAGGGCAAATACTAGGTGGCCCTTGCACTTATAACTAACCTTTATAAGATATTTCTCCAGCCTTCTTCGCATGCCTTCGTGTTGTAGTGGTCAGCACGCTGGGCGCATACTCCAGAGGTCCTTGGTTCGAGTCCCGACGAAGTCGTTACTCATTTGTTACATCCTCTGCTTCCAAATAACCTGATGACTCTTAAATCTAACCTATTGAAGCTACAGCTACACATAAAAGTGTTGAAAATGGTAAAATGAGTCTAAATATGCAGAGAATGGTGGGCTAAATTTTCATATTATGCAATTTCCACCACTTTTTTTATCATAACTTCACACTCCACGCTTGAGCTGTGTTTTATAAAGAGGAAGTTAAACAATTCGAATATATTTAAAACGAAATAAGAGCAGAGTTCGATGAAACTAGAATTCGAGGTTCATAAAATTGTTTAACCATTTGCTGCATTTTAATGCTGTATTTATTATTTAGAGGTACAGATGAACTCTGTAAAACTTAATATATAATATACACAATTCATTTGGACTGTGCACTGAACGACCTCATGAACAATCACGGATAGGAACGGAAGCACCTATCTGAAGGCATAGGTACCAATAATGATAGAATGACTGCATATAACCATTCTTATTTCATTAGAATTTGAAACAGAAACAAGGCGACCCTTACAGGCTTAGCCACGGGGTCTCTCCTTATTGCTCAAAGGCCCTGATACCGTATAGTGTTGAGAAATAGTACTTCACAACGTGCCATGATAGGTCTTATTTTATCTCATATAAATCTGCGTTTACCCTCAGATATAGTTAAGATACTACCATATGCGATTGAAGTAGTGTATAAGAAGTTGGGGAAGAACTGATAAAAAAGAAAGACGCATATAATCCGAAACCAGTGTGTTTATTGTGTTGTGGTTTACATAGCTAGAAAGAACTCAAGAAGTTTTAGTACATCTGTGTGTGGGCACCATTTGTAGCGCGGGTTATGTCTAAGCGATATTCTCTCTCATTCCACACGTTCGAAAGCCCCAGTAGTGCGACTTATAAGGAATCTTGACCCCTCAAAGGATCAAGATTCTCAACGGGTCCTCTCCTCTTACTTCTTTAAATACATATTAGTTTAACCAGCTAGAAGTACATCATAGTAACCCCTTCTCCCAAAAAAAGGTACCAGTTTTCATTTAAGGGAACACCGTGTTCACAAAAGTTCTTACTCGACCTTTATTCTAACAACCATTGACCTTATATATATACTTCCAAGTACAAAAATATTCAAATGACGCAAAAATTCATGTATTTGGCAGTTTTCAATTTACAGAAATCAGTTTCGTAAAATTTACGAAATCCAACTTTAATGCACCCCTCCATTCCCTATACTTATAGCATATGTATGAAACTCTTGTAAGAAATGATAAAGAACAAAAGTTTTAACACCCGCACGAGAGAAATTGACCGACATATTTGATATTAAAATGGGGAATCATGTTCAGGAAAAGTAGACAAACGGAAAAGCGAAATGTTTGCATTTGTACGTAACTAAAAATAAAATATCGTTTAGAGAAGTTTTCTGATGTTAAAAGATTACGAGACGAACATCTCTATGCAGATCATTGAAAAAAATATCAGGATCATTTTGTTAATGGAGATTTTATTACCAGAATCTTACAGAATTTGTGTTCTAGATAAAACTGGCAGGCTTCATTATGGGCGCGTAGCCAACTCATAATATTATTTAGCATTAATTAAAATGAAAAGTGTTTGCCCTTTAATGAATTTTTTTACGATTAAAAGATTATGATCGAAGTAAATAAAACTTCATGAGCATATCAATAATGTGTTTTTAGACTTTGAAAACAAATTAATTACTTGTGTGAAATTTCTTTCAGCATACTAAATGTAATAAAGTTATAAATTTACTCTAGTAAATCATAAAATGGTACCATTGAATGGCATTTAAGGAGGAAGAAATCAACCTCAGTTTATTCTAATTTATTTACTAATTGACCTCTCAATGCAAATTGAATATGACGTCAAAAATCGCAAATTTTGAAATCAAATATCTCGGTAGAGTTTTGTCGTATTAAAGTCAAACCTTTTGTGTTTTAGTTTTTTTAGAGTAAAACAAAACTTCTATATATAATGTAGGGATTTATATTTATTACATTTATATTTATAAATTTTTGTATTTGAATGTAAACGGGGTTCAGAACTTGCTAGTTGTAGAATTTATCAGTTTGTAACAGGTCTTTAAGGATCTTTATCCAAGTCTGTTAAATTCTGGCATGGACAAATGTAAGGATTTATATTTATTTTAAATAACCAGTTAAACTTAATTTTAAGTTACTTTCTTATAAGCCTTCATTCCCCTAATTGTTAGTGTCAGAAATATTTAAACTTGGTAGCGCGTGTAAGAAATGCAAATTCTACCAGTGGGAGAAAAAGTTTAAATATCGACGTTCCGGTATGCAAAGTTAAAAGAGTCTGGGAAATCTCTAGGCGTGGTTGTACGCAAGCTTCCGCTTAGCAGTTATTGCTGGTTAGACGTGGCTTTACAGCTATTACCTTGCTGCCACTAGACTCATCTACGCCTTTCCATTCCATTTACCGCTGTTATACTGGGCCTAGCCTACGTGAATTTACAGGCTTTTTGTCAGTTGTCTCCAAATATGGCGTCCTAGAAGTAAAAATATCAGTAAAGGTGTCACAGCGACAAGATGTGAATGATAGAGGGAAAGGTGGCACTTTGCACTACAGAGTTCTATATCGTGGGGTGGTGTGACATATTATTCAAGCACAATATAGTACAGAAACATTTAAAAGTTACAAAGATAATTTCAATTAGCAAAATAATTCCTCAGATGAATGTTCCGATTAATGAATCTTGATTAAATATTAGATTTACAGTATTTACAATATTTACACAGAGAATCAAAATTCAATTGCAGAGCCATGTCATGTGACGGCCGAGAGTCACTGCCATTGGTTGAGGCAGAAAACATATAAAAAACAAATTTTTAAAATTATCTGCCGAGTAGAGATATGGATTCTTATTTTTCTCTAAGTGGTATTAGTCCTGGTAAGTGGGTATCACAAAAGTTTTCAAAGAAAGTTCATGAAGTGCTGTGATATCCAAAATTCGTGAGCACTGGGTAGAGCTTAGCAGGTAAAGTACATCTGTCGCAGAGTGCTTGGATGATAGAAACATGTGCATGTAGATGAAAATTTGTATATAAAGGAGGTATTGATACATGATATAAGTATGATATAGTAAAAATTAAATCAGCAATAAGTATTTACGGGTATGTACAATCCTTGCCGAGTGTACTAGAAGTTCTAAAATAGAAATAAAAGCATTAAGTCATGGTCACGTGAGAGGTCACCCTCCCGTGCTGTGGCTTCGATGTACGCTGCTTGAAATTGACAATCTAAGTAGGGTGATTATCGTCTGCATTTAATGAGAATGCAGCAAAAGGACGTAGATATCGATCTTCTGCGAGGATATCGTAGTTGAAGATATGAAAATAATTTAAGTGACTGCAATCAAAAGTTTTCTGGAAGAAGTTTTTATTGCTCCTATGCAGATATTCTTTCAGGGGTTCGATGCGGAGATCGCTGTGAAGCACATAGTTCCTTGCATAGTAAGGAGCGTTTGTAGCGATTCTCAAAAATTTATTTTGAACAATTTGGAGTTTGTTAATGTCGGCATGTTTGCCCGCAGTCCAAGCAGGTGAGGCATACGTGAGGACGGGTCTTACTGTAGTGAGGTAAATAAGACGCTTCTTATCTAGATCGAGGTTTGAATATTTTCCTAGGATGGGAAGGAGACAGTTAATTACTCTCATGGCTTGGTTTCTGATGTTATTGATATGTGGAATCCAAGTGAGCTTGTCATTAATGGTGACGCCGAGGTATTTAGCCTGACGCATAATAGGAACAGTTTCGTTGAATAGTAGAAAATTGTTAGTAATAGGACGATTTCGTTTCCTTCTTCTGATCAGCAAAAGTTGTGATTTATTAGCGTTAATTTTAAATTTCTATTTGCTACACCAATCTTCAATGCGCGGAGTGAATTGCTGTAGAACTTTGATTGCAAGATTGAAGTTAGCGGATTTCACTGCTATAGCCGTGTCATCTGCGTAGCAGGACAGGATGGAGTTAGAAGACTCGATTTTAGGAAACTCTGCCGCGTAAAAAGGATACATGACAGGACCTAAAACACTGCCCAGTGGGATGCACTTTTGATTCTTCTTTCTGTAGAAAAAGTATCATTAACGCAGACTTTAAAAGTTCTCTGTGTAATGAAGGAGTGCAGAATGTAGAGGAGTTCGGGTTCGAAGTCAAAATTCATAAGCTTGATTATTAATCCCTCATGCCAGCCGCGGTCGAAGGCTTTCGCCACGTCTAACATGAGGATAGCCACATTTAATTTGTTATGCAGTGCCGAAACAGCAAATTCTGTGATGCGAACCAGTTGTTTAGTCGTTGAGAGTTTTCTTCTGAAGCCGAATTGTTCAGGAGGAAGAGCATTAAGGTGATGTATTCTAGAGAGGATTATTCTTTCAAAGATTTTGCTAAGAACTGGGAGAAGGCTAATTGGCCTGTATCCGTCAGTTTGGGTATGGTTTTTCCCTGGTTTCGGGATCATACTCATCTACGCGCTGTAGGATACAGGATTGTATGAGCCCTGTAGTTTAATTCTATTACTTGTTAATACTTTGAATTCTTGAGTTTTGATTCTACTGTTTCAGTTACCGCCCAAGCAGAGGCGTAGTATGTTAGCGTCAAGTTGACGCATTGTAAATAATTTAAAGAGTTCAATAAAGGAAAGTTTCAACCCTTCTTTGGTGCAATCACTATTTCTCCGGATTCTACATAGCAGATAGACAGTAGAACCTTACAATGATCAGCGAATAAACCCTGATTTCAAAATTAAATATCTCTACAACAAAGATCGATAGAATTATGCGGTAAACTGTACGTTTATTAGCAAAACTGTAAAAATGGTGTACAAAAGTTTAGAAATTTAGTTACGAAAATCGTTAACAGATCGCGCTCTAATCGAAATGACCTATCAATAGCCTTTAAAATGTGCTTCGAAGTCGAAAGTGATCCACTTTGATATTTTTAGAAGCGATAGACTGCACAACCAAGGAGGTGGCACCGCCATTGCAACCAGAAGATATTTAAAATGCTGTCAATATACCCTCCCTACTTTCAACAGTCTTGAGGCCTGTGCCTGTATCTTAAATAGCAAGGGAAAAAATTATTTACTGATTTCGGTATACAAGCCCCCAGGGAGACCTCTCGATACTAGAGACTTAGATGAAATTGCTAAACTTGGATTTCCTACTATTATTGCAGGTGATTTGAATTGCAAAAACACTTTTTGGAACTGCAGAGCGAACAACCAAGACGGAATTATTCTCCACAACTATATCCTCAATAACAATATAAGATTATTTGCTCCATCGGAGCACACCTACATCCCTTCTACAAGACTAAATTCGGACATTTTAGATATCATGTTAACCATAAATATCTCTCAACAACCACTGCTTAAGGTAGAAAATGATCTTGCTTTCGGATCACCTACCTGTCTTATTTACTTTATATGGACTAAGGCACGGTTTACCTCCATTACGGACTCAAACTAATTGGGACAGATTTCAACACGAAATCAACAGCAGTATCTCTACCACAGGAAACTTAAATACGAAAGAAGAAATTAACAACTCCATCCTAAATCTGAACACCAAAATCCAAACTGCCTTGAAGAACTCTCAATTCCCTAATAATAATACAGATATTACGCTCCCTCTTTATATCAGGAATAAAATTAAAGAAAAGAACAGATTAAGAAAACTAGCTCAATGCACCAATAATCCTACTGATAGAAGAAATTACAATAGAATTAATAAAGAACTTAGACAATTAATGGTTAAATACAGATCTGATGCTTGGGAGAATTTCGTAGAAAGCCTCTCTCATCATGATTCTTCTGTTTGGAGAATTAGCAAAGCCCTCAAAAAAGAAGAAAATGTAGTAGGTCCAATTAAGCACAACCAACCAGCTCTTCTAAAACGCAGACGATATCGCAAATATATATCGCAAGCGACTTTGAAAATCAATTCACCCTGAACCCTCTCTCAAATCCAAACGACATTAATGTGGAAAATCATGTTAAAAATTTCATCGCTCTCAATAACAGCAATAACGATAACCTTACTAACCCCAGAGAAGTAAAAAATTATATAAAAGAGTTAAACCCTAAGAAAGCCGCCGGATACGATGGGATCGGAAATAAAGCTCTAAAACAACTTGACCGTAAAGGAATTGTTCTCATCACGGAAGATTTTTAATGCATGCATTAAATTTAATTATTTTCCATCTATCTGGAAGCATGCTATCATCACAGTTATCAAAAAACATGGGAAAAATGGAGCAGTCACGTGCGGCTATAGGCCGATAAGCTTACTGCCTTCATTAGCAAAGCTATTCGAAAAGATTATTATTAACCGCATCAAAAATTTTATTGAAAACAAAAATTTGCTAAAAAACTACCAATTTGGATTCAGATCTGGCCACTCTACGACTCAACAAGTTACTAGAATTACTGAGAAAATTGCCTCACACCTTAATAAAAAAGAGACTGTCGCAGCCCTTTTTCTAGACATCGAAAAGGCTTTCGACAAGATTTGGCATGCCGGACTCCTTATCAAGATGATGAATTATAATTTCCCTCCAGATATTATTTACATGATAGCCAGCTACCTTCATAGTAGAACCTTTCAAGTACGGATTAAAGATACTTTCTCAAGCACCAAAAATATCCAAGCAGGTCTAACTCAGGGAAGCCTAATTTCACCAATTCTCTTTTGTATATACATAAATGATATGCCAGAAATCCCCGAAACAACATATGCCTGTTACGCAGACGATACTGCAATCATGTGTAGTCCTTATCTAAATAAAGCTAAATTGCAAAATGCAGCCAGCATCCTACATAAATGGTTTACAGCATGGAAAATTAAAATTAATCCCAGCAAATCCCAAGTCGTATTATTTAGATACAATAGAAAGGAAGTCAGTAATGTGATAATAGATGGCGCCACAGTTCCTACCACAAATCAAGTCAAATATTTAGGAGTTATCCTGGATGATAAGCTTACCTTCAAGCCACGTGTTTTATATATAAGAGATAATGCACAGAAGGCCTTCATGTCTATTTATGCACTATTAAACAATCACTCAAAATTGAATTTAAACACCAAAAGAATATTATATCTTCTAACCATTAGGCCTATTTTGCTTTACGCCTCACCGGCCTGAGCAGCTACTGCAAGAAGTAACAGACAGATTTTGCAACGCCTTCAAAATAAATTCCTCCTTTTGATATCAGGATCTCCATGGTTTGTCAGAAATTCATCAATCCATAGAAGTTTAAAAATAAAACCGCTTGACAGCGAAATTCTAATTTCATCTCACAACTTCTTTATGAATTGCGATAGGCACGATAACGAAGCAGTCCGCATCATAGGAAAGTACGATTGCACAGTTATTCAACGTTGTAAACTTCCGAGAACAATACAAAATGATGAATTATGGTAATGTACATATTGTATATAGTTTTCTTCATATTTTTACATAGTTTTTCCTTCATTTTTCTTATTATCGTATTTAATTTTGCTTTTGCAAAGACTGACACTTTGCGCATTGTGAGTGGACGCCACGCTATGCCCGCCCACTACGTTATCTGCTTCTTCACTAGCGACAAAACGTGCAGGGCGAAGGATGTCCTTACCACTACGGAAATGCTAGTTAATGCCATTGCTTACCACCATATTACGCTGTTTCACCATATTTTATTGCAAGTTAAAGGTCCCTTCGGACGATTACAGTACAACAAGTGCAGATGGATGTTCCAAAATAATTGGATTATGCTTTTTCTTCATCAGGACTTTGAAGCGATTATAGATAGGCAGAGACCTTCGGGTCGTTAGCTATTACAAGAATGATGACCTATGACCTATGACCTATGAAAGTGATCAGCATGATCAGTACGACTGTGTTGCTATTGATAAGGGGCTAGCATAGAAAGTGAAATAATGTATTCCATTGAACAACGTGTTTTTTCGGTTCTGGAACTTCACTGAATGAAACACAGTCCTATGGTAAGACATCGCGGTTTTCAAAACCGATTCAATGTTCCAGTTGAACCCGAAGCGAAAACCATTCGCATGCTCTTCGCGAAATTCGAACGGACTGGCAGCGTGGCTGATGATCGAAAGGGAAATGTTGGGCCTAGGCAAACTGTAGTCACTCCTGAAAATGCAGCCAAAGTTTCTGGAATTGTTCAGCAAAATTCTAGGAAAAGCATCCGATGGATTGCATCAGAGACAAGTTTGAAGTACACGAGCACGTAAAATATATTAAAAAATAGCCTACGGCTGTTTTCATACAAAATCCAAAGTCATCAGGCCATACCCTTGAAAGCTGTCCAACAAAGGGTTGACTTTGCGAATCAGATTCTAACAATGATCGACAACGACAGATTTGATGTGAGCTGCATCTGGTTCACAGATGAGGCACATTTTCATTTGAATGGAATCGTTAATAAACAAAACTGGAGATTTTGGGGTTCCGAAAATCCTCATTTGTGTGAAGAGAAAGCACAGCATTTGCTTAAAGTTACTGCATGGGCTGCGGTATGCTCCAGAGGCATTAGCGGACCCTTTTTCGTACGAGAAACGATAACTACTGAACGTTACGTTACAATTTTGGAACAATTTGTCAGCACTCAACTAGCGTTGGAGGATCGATCACGTATCGACTGGTTCATGCAAGATGGGGCTCGATCACATCAAACAGATAAAGGTTTTCGCTTTCTTCATGGATACTTTGGGAATGGAGTAATTGCGTTAGATTATTCGCAATTTACTGACACGGGAATAACTTGACCTCCATATTCTCGCGATCTGAGTCCTTGTGACTTCTTTCTGTGTGGCGCATTGAAAGACACTGTCTATCGAAACAATCCCGCTACTCTAGATGAGCTTGAATCGTTGATTGGTGTTTCATGTGATTCCATTTCCGTTGAAACATTGCAAGACGTGATGTTAAATTTCATTGTTCGTTTGCGCCACCTTATTGTTTCGAACGGTGAACATTTTGAAAAAATTGTAATTTGATTGCAAAGCTTCACTTTTTTTTTTTTTTTTTTTTTTAAGACTCCTTTCATGGAAAGAGTTTTTAATGCAGAGCGCCATCTGTTAACGATTTTCGTAACTAAATTTTCTAAGCTCGGATCCCGGAGAAGGCATGGCTAAATGTTCGTCTCTTCATGGAAGCAATGGTGGCTGCTTATTAGGTGATTTCCGTAATAAAACGTCCACTATTTCTCACGCGAGGAACGGCCAGTGCTGAAAAAAGGCAAGTGGATTAAGAAAGTATGTAAAAAATTTATACTTTCCGTTTATTTCTGAAATGTCGATAAAGGTAGCATTATACAGAGAAATATTTTTTGAAAAGTTAAAAAGAATATATTTTAGAGATAGTTTTATATTTTTCCCAGAGAATACTGAGAGAAAGTTTACCTTTAGTAACTAAAAACTTTATTTCTCTTTTGTTTCATAACTTCTGTTACATCTATAGGAATTTAACAATTAATGTTACAGCTGTGTTTTCAGAGTATTAGAATCAATTAATCCCTTTCTCTCAAATTCAGTTAAAGTAAAAGCAAGATCGCATTTCATTGGAAAAGTGATTAAGAGTGATTAAACATTGAAATTATGAGAAATAGAAATACTGAAGACGCAGCTTAATGTAATCGCGGTTACTGTTATCAATCGGGTATAGTTATCGACTTGCCGAAGTCCCGCGCATTAGTATACGAAAACAAAGAAACTGTTTCGCTTATTGCGATCAAGAAGTCGGTTAATATGATCAAACTATTATAAAATAAGCTTTTTAAATAAAATAAAAACGTCAAATATAAATTCTTGAAATAAAGTCGAAATAGATTACAAAATTTGCCAAGTGACCAGGAAATGTCGCCAAGTGAAGGGTAAGTCGCCAAAAAACTTGGTTACGATTTCGGTGAACTATAGCGTGTATTAAAAAGGGGGCAAAAAAGCAGCCTTAGTGTGATGCAGATTTTGGATAACTTTATTGAATTTGAGGGCGCAACATGAGAGCTTTCTTCTTCAGAAATAAAACAAAAAAAAATCTGCAGAATTTTTTTCAAATTATTAAAAATTAATTAAATTAAGGTTTAATTAACGAATTTAACGAAAAATTAAGATTGCTCTTTTTTTTTTTTTTTTTTTTTTTTTTTTTT
>KK116630.1:65448-95888 GCA_000611955.2 Stegodyphus mimosarum | reverse complement strand
TTTTTTGTTTAATTTAAAATTTTACATTAGCATGTTTTCTTCCAGGGTTGCATTCCGATTACTAAGATTAGGGTTACAGCATCAGTCAAATAATTTAGAGAAACGTTTCGAACAGTTCAGAGATGAACTTATATGAACAGTTCATAAAATTTTTCATTTTCGTAATTAAAACACTGAAATTTTCCTACTTATAAGTTTTTCGACATTTTTGTATTAAATTAGTTAAATTCCATTGCTATTTTAAAGGATATTTTTTCTCATCATTTAACGTTATCTTTCGGTTAATGTTTTCAAAACAACCGAGGACAAACGTGCTCTCATTAAGTGACGCCTACTGTACAGCAATACATAAAAAAACTGAAAATACTTTTGCTCATTTAGAAATACATTATATTAAAACAATTGTTAAATCAATGTGAATAGGAAATTGAATATATTTAAACACACAGCAGTGTGTCAGCCAAGTTCGGAACAGACGGAAAAGGAAACAGCGAGACACCGGCCAGATGTGTCATACACGAACCACTTCAAACTACTTTCGACCCCCATGTTACTCAAAAACTATTAGACCTACAAGCTTGCAATTTCGTATGTTTAATAGGGTTCCCCTGAACATCCAAAATCCCAAATTTCATTAATCTACCTTTCATAGTTATGGAATTATTAAGGTCTGAAAAGCGTCATTTTTATCACTCGCTGACTCACTCCATAAAAACCTAGACCTCTTTTAAATTACTGAAATTACCTGAAATTTGGCATCAAGGTAGATCATTAGGCATATACAAACGTATTTGACAACGTCACAAATAGATGGCGTTTATATCTGAATAAGATTTGAACATCTATATTGCTTAGTAATTAAAAATAGCTGTTTAAACTTTTTGTTTACATTTTTAAGTCCTTTTAAAAATCTAAAACTTCCAAAAACCAGCGCAACGTAAAAGCCAGAAAAAAAATGAAGGTCACATATTTGTTTAGAAGCTTTTTCATTTAAGTGTTTAAATCAGGACATAACCTCTAATTTAGCTTTTCAAAACATAATGATATCATAACAGCAACATAAATGTGAAAAGGGACTACGTTCGGAGAAAACGATGTTCGATGTAGTCGGTGTCACTGACAAAAGAGTTGAGATCTGACAGATGGCAAATTTCATAGCAGTTCCTTTAATCATAACTGTATGAATCTACAACGTTCTTCAATTCATTTAAAAAGCAATTTTTACTTTTTTCTTTGACATCGGATTTCTAATTTGGCAAGTTAATTTCTAATTAAGAGAAGTCAAAATTTTTAATGTAATTTATTGGCAATTAAAACTTGCCAAGTCAAAAATTCGATATCAAAGAAAGTAATAATTTTTTTTTAATGAATTGAAGAACGTTGATTAAAGGAACTGCTACTGAACCTGCCATCCCTTAGATCTCAAATCTTTCGTCGGTGACACCGACTACACCGAAAGTTGTTTCTTCTGAACTTGGTCCCTTTTCACATTTATGTTGCTGTTATGATGCAAACCTACTATATTTGGCAATACAGTGCTGTTTTAGAGATTTCCCTAAATTTTAAAGCTATAAGTCAGAAAGTTCGCAGTTGACGATCAAATTTGTCAGGAAATTCTCTGTTGGTGATCAAAAAATCCGTTTTTGACACTGTTTTTTCAAGTTGTAAAATATTAGCAGCTAAATATATAACTACATTGTTAAAAATTTGGTTCAAGGTTTCACCAAATTATGGTACTGAAAAAGTTGCAACCAAAAGATGGTAAAACAGTGAACCATTATTTGGTGCTTTGCCTGAACCATTATTTGGTGCTTTGTCTGAACCATTTTTTGGTAATAGGTTGAACCAAGAATTGGTAATACGTTGAAGGAAGAATGGGGAATGTTGAACCATAAATTAGAAATATGTTAAATGGGCTTTATTGCTATATGGATTGAGAATATTTTAAACCATTAATAATAATTATGTTTACGATGAACTGTATGTTATAGGATGTTATTTGAGAGCTCAGGCATAAAATTTTATATTATCCATGTTCTGGTATTTTATTCAATTACTGCTATGGCTCCCTTCTCCTCTTACCTTTTACTTATTCATTACTGCTGCGGCTAAGATATTTTTAAATTGCTTATGCAAATCATCATACCTGTAGCAATAATTTGGCTAGCATAGCAATCTGATTTATTTGCATAAGACTGATTCAGTTTTGAGAGAAAGTATAAAATATGTATCTTAAAAATACATACTTGCAATATATTAGCATGTATAGAAAAATATATTTTAAAAAAATTAAACACCTTACACACCAATAAAAATAAGCTAAAATATAACTGCTCAATGCAAGGGCTGAATTTTAAAAATTCATGTTTGATATACCTTCTTTTGTAAATTAAATTGCATTAATTATTATTATTACCTTTGTTGTTTAACTGCACTAAATATACCCTCCGTACATTAGAAAAGCAGATTTAACATACTCATAAAACATTCTTAAATCATGTGAAAAATCTGTAAACTAGCAGCTCTCCTGCTTAATATTATCACATTACTTAATAGAATTCTAATGATTTATTACAATTTGTCTTGACAACAATCCTTAAACAGTACATTACAACTTTATCTTACAACTAAATCACAGATAATATTGATTTGCTATTGTACAGACATATATAGCTTTAAGATTCAAGCTCTCCATTATTTAAACTCACAACAGAAATTGCTTTCTTATAATAAAATTGAAATTATACATTGTGTCCCCTTATGTGTAATTAACAGATATTCAGCTAACTATTATAGTACATATAGAAAAATTATTCCATGCATAATTCTTATTTTCATTCCATGACACTTACCTTTAAAATTTTGAGACTGTAGAAGTATTTGTCAAGATCTGTAAAGTTTCCATTGTCTCCTCCCCACACAAAAACAAGTTTTGCTTAAAATGTTTTCATCACAAGCATCTAAATCATAAAGATTTTTTAACTTTTCATTCATGGTAATTTTTCATTTATGATATGTTAAAATGTATTATGAAGCAAGATAAATTATAATATTTATGCACCTATACAATAAAGAAAATTTTTCAAAGCTATTCAAATTGTTGAATAAATTCAAAAGCAAATTCCATTTTTCTGCAGATTAAACATATTAATATGTAATGCAGAAATGTAAACATTTCGTATAAAATAAGTTAGAGGAAAAAACCATAAGCTTAAAATTAAGATCGCAAAGCCTTAATAAAGAACATATTTAAATCAACGTAGACAAATTTTGTGCACCTGCTATATAAGAAAATTAATTACTTAAGAAACACTTTATTCTGAATGTTGCACAAACATACATGTAAGCATACGTTAATAAATCACGTCACTTATATTCTACTTAAGAAATTTAATTTAATAACATGGAACTACTTATATAGCACTTTCAAATGATAATGCATATTTTAATTAGTATTTTTCAGAATTTAATAACAAGTATTTCTGAATAATTAGCATACATATTATGCCTAAGGAACAGTATATTCATCAATAACATTTTTCTAACTTGAAAATTTAATTGTATAAAATAAATAAGATAAACTTACTTGTAAAGTATATGTATTAGTTTCAATTATTTATAATATTAATAGAAAGCATTTCGCAGGTTCACATTTTGGAATACTTTAACCAATAAATCTCAGAAAGCACACGTGTATGCAACAGTTATTTTAATACATTTATCAAAAGTTTTCTGAAATATATATAGAGTATTAAACAGCATCATTAAATCCAAATTTAGAATTTTTTTTATTCAAACTGTTGTAAATATTTCTACAACAAATTACTAATGTAAGGAAAAAGAACAATTGTTTCTTAACCTGTTTTGAATAATCCATAAAGCAAGTTCTACACAAAATTCCAAACAGATACATCTATTTTACACATAATAATAATTGATGGTGAGTGCAAATGGGGTGACCTTAGGCACGTAGCCAGCTAGGAGATGTCACATTGATGTAGAACTATCTAGTTTGAAATCACTGGAAGGTCATAATTTGCTCAAAATGTATACAATAAGAAAAAGAAGTAACATGATAAATGATGCAGGTAGCAGTCTAGAATGTCTATATACAAATATACATGTTTTGAACATAATAACTTAATCTGGAAAAATAAACAAACTCAAGAGTAGTAAGTCAGGTGGGTTCGCATTCCAAGTGCTATCGAATGCTGCTTAACTTGGCAGCATCGCACTGTTGTACACAATAGCAGATTTGATGCACAGACTAATTAGGTGGGAAAGTTCTGATTTGTATTTAAGATAAAAGTAGTATACGGTCTTAGAAAATGATCCTTGTTTAGAATATCATAATGGATCATATTAAATAAGTTCATATGTTCACATTGCCGATCGGCTGCATTTTGAGATCCTTGTGAAGTAAATTATTTCGCACATAGAAGTGGGCATTTGTGATTCGGCTGCATTTTGAGATCCTTGTGAAGTAAATTATTTCGCACATAGAAGTAGGCATTTGTGATAATTCATTGATCTTGGCTGGATATCGAGTTCATGCGGTCACAACCAATTGTTGATACTCTTCAGAATGTTCAACTAAACAATCATCTTTTAGATCCTGTTTGTAGTTCTATTTCAGCATCAGTGGGAACCTAAAAAAAAAGGAGAAACGTATATTCATTTTGATCAGTGATTTGGGTACAGAAAGCAACTTCATTGCTAACTGACTAAGGGTATGTGCACTTTCATAGAGAAACTGGGTTGCATTCATGTTACATATGGGGAATACCAAACATGCAGGCAGTCCGTTTGCATGGATTCAAACCCAGGTTGAACTACTAGAGTTAAACAGCCTCAACCACACCATTACTGATAGTAACATGTTCATTTAATTTCTAATAAATAACTAGAGAAGACACAAAAACATAATAAAAAAGGAAGACGCATTAAAAACTTTTTTTGTCAAATACTGGGTCTGAATACCAAACGTTTTGCTGGCCGAACATCGATATTTTGATATATTGTTTTTTTTAAGGGGGGGTTGACTATTCCGAAACCCACCAAAGAAGAACAAAATTGTACTGATGAGGCAACGCACCATGCCGCCAAAAAATATTAATATTGCAAAGTGCTTATGTACTTTTATGAAAATATGCTGGTGTTGGTAGAGCGTACAGTCCACCAGTCTGTATTTAGTATAGTCTGCCATCTACAAGTATTTAAAAAAATCAAATACCTAATTTATACACCTTGTTATATTATTAATACACATCTAAAGGTACATTTATTAAAAAATACACAACTATAAGAATTACAAAACATTAAAAAATATAAAGTATTAAGACAATTAGCTAGATCACAAGCTCTACCGGCCCCAAAGTGTTTGTTCTATTAATATAAACCTACAATATTGCCAAAATATATTTATGTTGCAATTTAGGTGTCCCCATGGCAACCCAAATGACTTTCCAGACATTTCACCAGTACAATGACAGATTATGATTCCTCCTCTGGAAATTTTAGCATTTTAACATAGCGGTGAACCGCATAATGCAGTTTTCATCATCCTTGGCGAAATCTCAGACTTAACTTTCCGCACGCATACAACACAGTGAGGCTTACTTAAAAAGTGATAGCAGATAGCTGTATATGTGAAAAGAACAATGCAACAAACCAAGAAGAGTGCATATCTTATATGAAAAAAGTAGGCAGCAGGGATTTATTTTTGAACTTGACGTAAGGAATATCCAAATAAACAATCTCTCTCCAAAGTCAGCAATCAATCAGTGACTTTTTGATGGTTAGGTTAGGTTAGGTTAGGTTATTCAATTATGGCAAAGCGCATGAGGGCTATCTGCCTAAGGGGAGGGGTGCCTTTGTGGAGGACTTTCTAAGGGAAACTAGCTTGTATACACATGGGGAAAACCACGAAAACGCCCATGCAGCCAGCCCGTTCACGGGATTCGAACCTCGGACCGAACTACCAGTGTTCAGCGTCTTTACCGCTCGGCCGCTGGCGGGCGACTTTTTGATGGGGGTGAATAATCAGAAAATACCAATTTTTTTTAATTATATGTCATATGACATTACATTTAAAAATAAATATAATACAACTTAGTGAAGGTAAAAAAAATGGATGCTAGGTCTTGCTTATCATGTAAAGCATGGGTTCTCAAACTTTTCCTTTCATTAAACTCTTTTAAAAGACCTCTGGAAAAAGGTTTTTTTCATCAAACCCCTTACATTTTTCTCTATCATATATAGCATGCAGCATAATAAAAATACAAATAATTGTATGTTAACAACATAAACTAAAATTAAAAAAAAGTTTATTGTATTCATGTTTTATTATTTTTTGCATTACTTTTATTTTTAATTTTACAAATATAAACAAGTTTCCAGAAACAAAATCACAGACTTTAACTTGAAGTTCAATTTTAATTGCACAAAGATTAATTAATGTGATGTGTGGATTGATGCAATTTTTTTAACATTTAGCATAAAACTGCTCAATTCTTAAATCACCTCCATCAGAAACATTCAACCTGTTTCTTGTTCCCCATAGTAAATTACTGACTTGACTCAAGCCCACTTATGCAAGGTAAGAGGGAAAAAGCAATGTTGGTTCGGTAACAAGTTTTATTTTGGGATTTTTCTCTTATATGACTAAAATCTGAAATTTAGCATACATGTGCATTTCTGGAATCAATGGAATCTTGACTATGCTGATTAATTGCCACTGCAAATTCGGCTGTCAATGCCCAGATCTTCATTGAGTCCCTATAAATTTCCATGCCCACCAGGGGGCCACTACTGATACCAGTGGGAACACTTGTTATAATGATATGATTGCAAAAAGGCACCGTTAGCTAAGAAGGTGGAATAGGAAATTTTCAGAAATGTAACTTTTTATAGTAATATATTTTTTAAATGTAACAGTTTAAAAATTGAATATTTTGAATATTTCAGCAGTTTGAAATAATAAAAAGAAAACTGAAGCAATTACATACACAATTACTAATACAAAGGAGAAACTTATATTCTGAGAATTTAAACTGAAATTTACCTTTATTTCTGTCATCTTGAAAGAGTACTAATATTTACATTGAAGTAACTATAAACATATACATTTAATCTAAATTTATTAAACTTTGTATCGATGTATAAGCACTTAAAGGTTACCTAAATAATTACGAAAAAGGTAAAGTACAAGCAGCCCTCTGCATATTAGCATATTATTTTATTTGAATTAAAAAATTAATGTCTCAGAAACAAAATGTTATTTTGGATGACTTCACAAGTAAAAGTAAGTGAAAAGTTAAAATTATTAAAATGAAAAATAAGGTTTAGATTATATAAAGCAAAAATCAACTTGTAAAAATATTCAAGGAAATTCCACAGCATTAGGTTTGGTGCGCCAACTTTGGCTCTTTAGCGCTGTTCGCTAAAACTTTATTAAACATTCTAGACAATCCGAACATTCATCTTTTTTTTGCACTCATATAAAGATGTGTGACTTTCCTCCCTTCTTTTGTCTGCAGTTCAGATTCTTTCTCGTATTTTTTTTTAAATTGCCAAATTTCTCGTATGATTCAAGTTATTTTAAAAGTTTCTAAAACATTTTCACGTACGATATTTCAAATTTGTATTTTTAGGTAAAAATACTTTCTTTTTGAATTCCTTTATTAAATTTTCAATTTTTTTTAAATACATGCATAATGTTAGGCATCTCAAAATGTATTTTTTGACAAAAGATTTCCCTCAACCATATTCTTAATTTTGGATGAGGTTATACTAGTTTTGAAATCACATTTTCATATTTATTTAACTATTTTTCTTTTATAATTCAATGTAATTTCATGTGTTATATAAAAATTATGTTTCTTAGTACTGTATTTGTATGATAATTCTTAATTTCTCAACTATGATATTTCAGTATTAATGGAGTTAAGCATATTACTTTTATTTACATTACACATTAAAATATTTAGAGGATATTAAAGCTGTGAATACAAATTGGTATGAATACAGCTTCAGTAATTTTTAAATTTCTAAAGCTTTCCTGAATCAACAGATACATTTCTAAAACTGTAAACAAATTTTACATGGTAAATACGTAAGTGCATTCTGATGATTTAATATATATATATAGCCAGTTCACATTTTAAACCTCTGAAAAATTTAATAGCTTGTCTGTATGATTCTTTTTCTTTTTTTAATCTTTAGTCTAATTCTTGTTTTTTTTTATTATTATTTTTTTTAAATACGTTATTTGAAGTTTGCTCACTTGGAATCAAACGTCTATTATTGTAGCAAAGTTGTTGAAAATGTTATTTTGTGTGTGTTTCCAAAAAAGGCTGCTAAACACTTTATGATTTTGAATACTGATTCAGGATATACACTTTTAAATTATAATGTTTTTAGAATGAAATGCAGAATGCTATGAAAACCACTTCAATGCTCAGATGACTGTGGGATTCTATATTTCAAAAAAAATTTTTATATAGATTTAGTAGAGTAAAAATTCCATTTAAAAAACAATTTTTTTTGTTGTTCTTCATTTAGCTAAAAACAGTATTGAAAAAATACGCAAATTAATAAAAATAATACCTTTACATACAGAATTGACACACCTTTTACTAATATGTTTATTTGCTGTTGATGGTTACTTTTTATTATACTTAGAAAAAATACTGTAAATTTATAAGAACTTACATACATATGATCTTAATATTATACGTATCTGAATATTTAAATGCTAATTTCATAACATAATAAGATTCAATCTATGTCACAGCAAAGACAATACTTAAATCACAGTTCTTTTTATTAATTAATTTGCATAAGTAAAAACATAAAAATATTATTTAGCTTCAAACCTATAAAGTAAGCCCTCTAGTAACAAACATATGCAAAACACATATAGTGAAAATAAAGCAAAAAATAGAAAATTTTTCACACTTTTTTTAATGTAGTGCAATTCACTCTACTATATTCAAATTTTATTAAAACATACCGCAGTAATTGAATTTTTCCATTATACGTCAAACAGCTTTCTATAGGATGATATATTAGTTTTACTTTATTGAATTCTCATTTATATGTGGAGATGTCATATTAAATGAAAAAAGCCATCTGAATAAATCTCAACCAACACTATTCAAATAGTATTCTTGTTTTCAAGGCATATCATTTTATTTTAGTTCTTTTTCCATTAAAGGAGCTAACCTAACAGATTTATTTCATTTACATATATCTCATTGATAGCTTAAATAAGTTTTATGTGCATACTCAAAGTGGAAAAAAAAAAGAAAGCCTTGATTCAAAACCTATTTTAAAGCAATAAATAAATAAATATAAAATACACTGGTTCTATTAGCTTCTAAAAAAATACTGTTATGTACTCTATAAACAAATCCAAATTATCATATCATAATCTTTCACAGTAGCAATATATTTTTCATTCAAAATTCCTAATAATATGCCAAAACAGATTTACTATTGGTGCCTCAGATTTAAGGTCTCACAAAAGTAAATTTGATTTAGCTGACTATGAGATATTCTACTGTGGAGGACTTTCTAAGGAGAACTGACTGTATTCACATCACACTTGGGGAAAAACCACTAAAATACCAACCATGCAGCCAGCCCATTCGGGCATGTAAGACATTAAAATATACATTTAAATCAATGTATTATTCAAAATTGAAGTTATTAATTTCAGTATTATTTCTTTTACTTACTCCATGTATATTCCTCCCTATTCATCTAGAATTTAAAATTAAGCAAAAAAGCAACTTTAGTTTAATCCAGATTTTTGATTTAAACTCTTTCAGCTTTGAAGGCAATCAGATACAGCTTTCTCTCCTTTCAGGAGTAAATTTGAAGAAAACAGACCCATGCAGACTGTCCTCGAAAAACTATAAAAACTTCATCAAATTGAGGTTTTATGCCTAATTTTAAATACATGATTATAATAACAAAGTACATATTTAATTCTACATATAATAACAGCAAAATTTTAGCCAACATTATGGATTATTATATTTTATTAAAAATTTTAATTTTTTAATCTAATCTTAGGCTCTGTAATTAAAGCTTTATCACATAATGCCTTAATTCCAATATTTTGATTCTTTTATAAAGCAACTTAGTCTATGTGTAATAAAAAATATATCTATTTTTATGAAAACCATAAAAATAAAAAACACATACATTACAAAAATTGCATGTCAATGAATGGTGCTTTGGTAAACCAATGTCTTTTAGACGTTGTGGGGCCAACAGCTGTGGAGGATTAGGCACACTAAAAAGAGTTGGCACAGCATTGGCCTTTAGTTTTCTACGTCCATCTTGCCTAGAGCATTCAAGTTTATTTTCTTCAAAATATACCTGCAAATTTAAAAAAAGCATGCATGAAATTTAACATTAAAATTAAAAGCACTAGTATTTAATTACAGTTATATGTATTACACTAATTGAAGAATGCAATTTTCTGATAAATTTTAATTTTTATATGAAAATAGAACAAAATTAAAAAAAAGTAATCATGTTTGTAAAACTACTTAAAACATATTTCCTGCTCACACAATGAAAATAAATTTAAAGTAACTATAGTTAAAAATACAACATGAAGGTTTACTACTACAATAAAGTGTAATAATGGGATCAAAACGATTCATCGAATATTTAAATTAATACTTAACTTCTTCAAAATGCCTAAAAAATACAGAATATATTTATCCTACCATAAAGAAAAACCAAAATCATTTATTATTTTAGATCATACTATCCAGTTTTTAACATTGGCGCCAACTAACAAATTTGGCGACAATACGTCAGAATCAAAACATAGAATGCTCTTTAAATCACCAATCATACAGTACAATTAAATAAAAAAAAGGCACATCACATTCCTAACCGAGCACAAAGTTTACATGAAATGTATGATATAAATTTTACAAACACTATAAACTATTCGCGATAATAAAAGAAACATCACAAACAGTATTGGCGATATTTTACTGCACAAACACATACACATTCCGCGGTTGATTTTGTACTTATAAAATCAGTTGATCGTCAATAAGTGACAGTTAAATGAAAATACATATTTTGAAGAAATATGAAGAGTAATTTTTCTAACATTCTATGGGAAAATACAAAGCTAAACTTACCTCACAAAAACACACTCCTGAGCCCGGAATCCATTGATCTCGACAAGAATTAACTATACATTTTCTTCGTCTTTCTTCATTTCTCGGGAAACGAAACATCCTAAAGTTATTTTTGGACTGATTTGAACAATTTGGTGCAGCACATCCACCCATACTTCTGAAAATTAGGTTGGAATCGATCAACAAATATGTCAACAAAACAGTGCTGATCCATTAGCGAATAACAACAAGTTAGCTACAAAATGGATGATGATTCAGCTCCCCTCTATAGTAGCCTAAAAGCAAGTTTTTGTGAATATAATTATTAAAATTAGGTTTGCTATTTATTGTCAGTAAAAATTATAGAATTTTTATATTGTATAATTTTTCTTACATTCATACTTTTTGTTTATTCACAATCTACCGTTGAACTGATTCTAGAAACAAATATTTAAGGTCTTGTTTTTACAGTTCAGAATTAATAATTAATAACTGCTTGCTAATTTTATTAAAATAAAATAAAATAAAGTATTTCAAATAGAATGATTCTGGTTATTTCTCTGCAAATAGTTATGCTACGAGGGTAAGTTGAAAAATAAGTTTCCCCTGTCGACTGTGGTCAGAGTTGTGTATGAAAGTCAAAAAATAGAATGAGACATTAAAGATATGACATACCTTTATTTTATTATTCTCGTACGAGTACGTTGAGACATTTGTCATATCGCTTGATAAGCTTCAAAAAGTCCTCCAAGAAAAATTCAAGGCTTTGCATATGGAAGAAGCGTTGAACAGCTGTGGGCGAAAGGCGACACAGCAGGAAAACGCGCAAGTCACCGATACACCATTGGGTAGAGGTCGTTGCAAATCAAGCAGATGGCCCTGTTGCAGTGTCTGTGCAAAGTGGAGCCCAGCCTCCCATTTGAGCCCCGGTAGGTATGGAGAGAAGGTGCGTTTTGAATTCGTGGTCAAAGGAGGAAGTGAGAGCGGTTATCCGCCATGAATGGGCACGTGGAGTATCAGGAACAGAAATTCGTAACCGCCTCGTGGAAGTCAATGGGTCAGGTGTGATGTCGAAGCAAATGGTGCGGAGATGGTGTCGCACATTCAGTGATAGACGTCAGCAAGTGGAGGACATACCGAGAGCTGGACAGACACGCACGGCCACTACAGATGCAAATGTCAGGAAGGTGGATGACATGATTAGAGCGAACCGGCTTATCACCATCGATGAAGTAGCGGAAGAACTTGGAATCTCACATGAGCGAGCTCAAAACATCATCCACGACATTCTTCGATACAGAAAAGTGTCAGCACGATGGGTGCCCCGACAATTGACCTCGACACACAAGGAACAACGCACGGGAAAGGCGCTTTGGAAGCAATACTGAAGTGAAACAAGCCGTTCAACGCTTCTTCCATATGCAAAGCCCTGATTTTTTCCTGGAGGGCTTTTTGAAGCTTATCAAGCGATATGACAAATGTCTCAATATCTTGGTACCTATGTGGAAAAATAAAGGTATGTCATATCTTTAATGTCTCATTCTATTTTTTGACTTTCATACACAACTCTGACCACAGTCGATAGGGGAAACTTATTTTTCAACTTACCCTCGTAAATGTACACTTTCCCACTGGGGAATGCATTTGCGGTTCTTATATGAAGTGCCCCAGTAGCATTATATCAAGATCAATAAAATACTTCTTACATATAAGGATATTTTAGAAACCTTGGCATTATATTACAAACCAGAGCACTTCACGTAATGCGCAGTAATCAGGGTGATACCTGAATATTTAGCCAGACCGTAGAGCTTCTAGAGATACCTTTATAGGAGCCTTAGAAGATGGGTACCTTTCGCATTTGAGAATTTAGCGCCGACCAATTATTAACTATCCCTGATGCTCGTCTATTTGCCTATTTGTAATTCTAAATTACATTTTTGAATAAAAAATTTTCATTTCGAAACTAAAAAACATTTTTTACAGGAAATGTAACTTTTTTTTAGTTTCATGTATTAGCTAAAATGGTTTCAGTTTACTTATCAGTATTATCACAGTGTATCAAATATTTTCACTGTTTCAGTAAATATTAATCACAGTATAAATGGAGTCTTGGCCCAATTAAATAAATGTAAGATGATGAATTAAGAAAACTTATAGACACATAATAGGGTTTTAAAAACGATGTTTAAAATTTCAGCTGATTCTCAGTAATGCATCCCTGTCATTGACTCCACATGGATTGCCAAGTATTTTCGAAGTCACCCTCAATTTTGTAGTTTAGTAGTAGCAACTTTTGCAATTACTGAAGCAAGCCCTATATCAGAAACAACAGGTATTTAATGCATATTGGTCTCAAGTATCTTCCCCAGAAAGAAATTTTTGCTAAATAAATCAGGTGAATATGAGAGCTTCGACATAGGTTCACCATGCCCCAGTCCATCACTTCACAAAAGTTTCACTAAATGCTCACACAAGGCCGTTCCTAGGCCCCTGGCTGCCCAGGTACTTTCCCAAGATTACCGCCCCCAAATAGAAAAGAAAGATCTTAGAAAGACCTTGTTTTTCATTAAGGTGACGAAAATTAATTTCATCCTCTGCATCATTAATTAATCAATCTGTAATGCAAACGAAAACCACATTGCATAAGGAGCTCTGGCTTAGGGTGCCCGTATCCTTATGGAGTTTGCATTTTTTAAAATTAGGGATTGACTTTTGTAAGGAACACACATCTTTATGCCAAGGCACCCATATGAAAAATTTTACTTTTTCAAACAGCGATCGACCTTCATAAAGGCGTGTTCACCTTCATACCTGGGTACCATTATGAAGGTACTCCTAAGAACAAATGTAAAAAAAAAAATACCATACATCGCAGATTATCTTTGCAATAACTGGATACACTGCACACAGAAGGTACTGTGAGCTGCATAATATACATTGATTCTAGATACTCCTGTTGCAGCTACAATTGCATATATGTCTGTACATTTTAATCTTGGCATAAGCATATATACAGCTTCCATGACATACGACCCATCCTCCTACACGTCAGGTGTTTGGGTTGATTTTTATTATTTGACATTCTACATTCTTACCCTGAAGGGTCCAGGTTCATTTACGCAGGTTCTGAATGCAAATGCGCAATATTAATGATATGATACACATGCGGTTGGCAGGGCCGTTCCTAGCGGAGGTGCAGAGCGTAAAAGTACACGGGTGGCCCAAATCATGGGGGGCGGACTCTCGCAATACCATGCCTAAAGATTTTAAATTCCTTTTAAATACTTGCCATATGTAAGCATTTTTTATGCAATTTGTCATATATAAGTACCTAGTAAGTATGAAATTAAAATTTTATTAATCATTGAGCTTTTTTTTTTTTTTTTTAATTTTTGGCCCTAATTTTAGGAAAGTACGCGGGCAGCCAATGGCCTAGAAATGGCCCTGGCGGTTGTGCACCTTTTCCCGTATATTCTTACAGTGGCTTGTCTTTTACCATCAGCTATTCGATACACGAAGTGAATGTCTGCCAACTTAGAGTTACGGTACATATTCTGTGGTTTTAATGAGAAAACTTTGAAATGATATTTTTTGAAATCGTATACTACAGCAATATCCATTTGCTTTTGGAGGAAAGATTAATAATTTTTATCTTTTTATATCCTACCCATATATCTTTCTGAGTAGCTATGCGAAGAGTAAAAAATGTTCAGACATCTAAAAATAATAAGGATAGCTTAATTATTTTTATTACAGAATTTTTATTAAAATAATCTGCAAATTTTATTAAGTGAAAAATTGAAATTAAATTTTGTGAAAAATTAAATGTGAACAGTTCTATATTTAAGAATACAGGGTTATTAAAATAGGTGATAAAATCAATAAATTAGTCCAAATGATATTTAATGTATCTTCATATCTATTTTAATATTTTAATTTAATACATATTTAAATGCACGAAATGGCAATCAGGCATTTTATCATTAGAATTCTAGTAAAAATAAGGTAAAAATCTATAACAAATTAAAATCTTTTGTCATTGCTTTCATGGCCATGATATATTTAATAATAAAAAGCCAATATTTATAACATATATAATTATAATACCTACAAAAATTTAACTTTTTGTTAAGTTAATGGTAATAGTTTGCTGCATTGAAGAGATTTTTCAATCTGGAATAACAGTGAAAAATTATAAAGTAGAATTTTGACATACTAAAAATTATTTTAAAACTTGCAATTTTTTTTTTTTTCTTTTTACTACAGTTTACTATAGTATATATAGCATTTACTATAGTTTGGACTAAAAAAATTTTGCAAAAGGTACAAATAAATAGACTAAGAAAGATAGAATAAATAGAATAGAGCTTTATTTTTTCAATTACAATTAACTCTCGATAATGATTTGCGAAAATATGAATTAATAATGATCTGCGATATTTAAACTTGATTTTCTCTTACCGTAATGTTCGTAAATCTAAATACTGAAATAAACTAAAATACTGTTCGTAAATCAAAATACTGAGAAAATATCCCTTTTCCTCTTTCAGGAAAATTCCCTGTGTGGGTTGCAACACTAACTCGATTCACCCCAACAAAATCATTAAAAAGTTACTGCGAATGCGTTTTGACACCATTTTGTATCTTACATTTCAATAATACACAAATTTTAATGCACATACATAAATCAAAATGTAAACAAACCAAAAATATACATACCATGGAATTATGGAATACACAGGCGACTAAAAACAGCCGCCATTAAACTTTCAAAAGATCGAATCACAGGAAGACCAGGCATGCGCTGAATGCTTTGCTTTGATTGGCTGCAAAGTATTCCATAAAAATGGTGAAGCATTGAACTAATTGGATCGTTTCACCAAATATCAGTGAAACGGTAAATTCAAGTGAATCATGCTTTGGTACTACCTTCGATTTTGAATCATTAAATTGTGTAATATTGAACTAAAATTTTTTATAGTGTATTATGTATTTCTAGACATATTTATTTGAGAAAAATTAAGAATTAAAGTTTGGAAGACCTTCTTTTTTAGGCCTATCATTTCCGTAATTCGAACATGCTAATTTCCAGCGAACAAAACGTTTTTTAGTTCTTCTTCCCAGCTGTGTACACCACAACGCAAAAAAAAAAAGTGTTGATTTCGGATTTATATGTGTCGTTCCTTTTATCATTTCTTTCCTGCACATTTTGTATTTTTCTCAAGGGACATGAAAGGGTAACACGTTTAATATGGTAAACACATATTTGCTTTCTCGCAGCCAAAGTTACATGCTTAGAGATGAAAATTCTAAACTTAACTTTTAACATCTAACTACATAAAAATAAAAAGTTGAGAGGCTTTGAAACAGATATACGTCTTTTATTACTTATTTAAGTATTAATGATAGAGTGATTTATTATTTTTGACGCATAACTGCGTTCGTATTATCAATATCGTTTCTTTAACAAAATGTTAGGTTATTCGAATATAACAAAGCATACAAGGACTATGAAAGAGATGCCTTTGAGGAGGATTTCTAAGGGACACCGGCTCGTATTCACTTAACACATGGAGAAACTCAACCATGCAACCAGCCCGTTTGCCTGCAACTGAACCCATGCCGGACTCTCAGTATCCTGTGGTGTAATCATTCGACCCCTGGTGGAGTTTTCCTTAGCAAAACACTGATAGCCAAAACATTTTAGTGTTTACTATGAAGTAAACAATAATAAAATGGTTCTGAGTCCTATAAAAATGTAAGGATTCGTAAGCCCATATTAATGCCAATATCATTTTAAATCCTAAATACACATAAAGTGTTGTAATAAAAATCAAATAGTAGTAAATGTAAATAAACTACCTTGACATTAAAACAGAGGATCCGAAAATACTTTCTTGATTTACTTACCTGCATCATTATTATCTATCTGTCATCACATATAACAGCTCATCGTTAAATATATATGTTTCATATCGTCTTATCCATCATATCTCATTCTTACAAATGATTTATGGCACTTCATAAGAATAAAAATGTACGAATTAGCTTATTTTTCAAGTGAAAAACAGTTTGTTTACTGTCTTTATTAGTACCAGTGTACTTTTTATAATTTCTGAGTTTTGAGAAATAGAATGCACTGAGATATATATGTTTAATCGCGTGCATATACAGGGTGGTCATAAAAAATTACCTGATAAATTAAACCCTAGCGGCCTATCTGCTCAACCAATCGGAGTGAAATTCCAGATATTGTTATTTAAATTATGCGCTCGAAATTGTGAGAATTAAAAATAACAGGTCTCTAACTGTTACGGTTACAGTGAAAAAATTTCGAAATTTTCGAATTGCAACACTCACCTCTTTTTGTCCTCGCACAAACTGATAAGCGCATTGAAAAACCATAGATGGGGCTGGTACGAGACATATGATGAAAACTGCGGAAGTAAAACATTTGCAAAGAAGCGCATTCATTGTAAAGGAACACGGAAAGGAGGCGCACTGGTGCACCATGCATAATTCACACAGATAAGAAATATGCAAAACACCATATGCAAAACATTGCTTGTGGGTAACCTTTAAGTAATGTGTAAAAACTGCTTCTTCAATCAGGTGCTCGAACGTGCTCACAAGATGACACTTACAGGGAAACATCGGAATGAGCTGATACAGCTGAATCGAAATTTTTTCACTATAACCGTAACCTCGAGAGCTCTGTTGTTTTAAATCATCACAATTTTGAGCGCATAAATTCAAGTAATACAAGCTGAAATTTCATTTCGATTGGCTGTGAGGACAGGCCGCTTGAGGTTCATATATCGGGGAAGGTTTCTTTATGACCACCCTGTATAAGTTGCTTTATTTTACCCTTTTCTTATGTTTCTTACAATTGCTTCTTACAGTCAGTTTTTCTCTTTTGCTTTGTAATAACGATAACTTTAGAAATGTAAACCAGGGCTTCTAATGTTTCTGTGTCAAGTTTTGAAATTTAATGCTTCAATAATTTGTTCCAAGGTTTACTACTGACAGACGAATTTCGTGAGAGATATAAAAACTCTACAGTTTTTATCTGAGTGATAAGAAAGTACTTAAACACATTTGATAAAGTAGTTTTGATATCAAGAAACCGCTAAATATATGAGGAATGATAAAAAAAATATTAAAATACTGTGAAAATATTGATAAGCTTGGCAAAAAATGAAATGTTTGATTTAAATTTGATCTTAATACAGCCAAGGAAATTATTAAAGCGTTTTTGCGAAATAACTGAATTCACAGAGAGTTTATTTAAATAATTGCAGACAGACTTAAGCAAAACTTTGGTAATTTGATTGTAGCAAATCATTTCATGCCAAATACACATAAATAGACACACATCTGCTTATTTTCAACGGACTATCATGATTTCAAGAGAGTGATGTAATCTTCAGTTTTATTTTCTCAATTCTCTTTATTCATTCTGGATAAGGTTTCAAGAATATACCTTTTTGCGCCACATATAAAGTGTCTTAAAGGTTTCACATCATAAAAAATTTCTGTTCAAAATTAATGCTGTTTTCTGTTCTTTATAACAAACAGGTATAATAAATTTTAAGCTGAAATAACCCCTTTCAGATGACGTTTAAAATCATCGGACAGCAATCATGATGAACTTTTTTCTCCTCAATTCTGCAAAGCAGGTATCTTCTCATTAAAGTTAAGAATTTTAGGGACCCTACGACTAAAAATCAAATGATATTAAACTAGGCTTTCAGTGTATATAATCGGTGACTTTGGGGGCATTTTTGGGGGGTTGAGGGGGTTTAATATATTACTAACGTTGATAAACTGAAGTAGAGGGAGGGAAACCTAGTCCGAAGCATAAACCACATACGTAGCACAGAGCTTGTGTAATGCGATTTCATCCCATTCGACGCCAGTATCCAGAATAGATTAATTACAATGTGTTTTGGACAAATTTTTCTTTACAAGAAAGCAACGACACTCACTTGATAATATTATATTGTATTTCAGAATTAGTTGATGAGCTTGAATGATTTTTTTAAAAGGAGGTAACAAAAGAAGGAATTATTTGTCACTGCAATAGTATTTTTGCTCCTGTAGTTTGTTTGCTTTACTTATGACAAAGTACTCGACGGCTATCTGCCTAACGGAAGGGATACCTTCGTAGAGGATTTTCTGAAGGAAACTGGCTGGTATACATGTTTCATATGGGGAAAACCACAAAAACGCCCATGCGCCAGGATTCGAACCCTGAACCGAACTACCAGTGTTCAGCGACATTACCGCTCCGGCCACTCCTGTAGGAATTTCCCTTGCTCCTGCAGGAATTTTCTTTGATGAAAAATTTTTGTTTTACAGTTCTATTTTAATATGCTATGATCGTTCAAGACATTTGACTGAATTCGTAAAAGATTATTTGTAAGCTTGAACAAAAGGGGAAAACGTCTCTGTAACATATGTTCAGTTGTACACTCAGCGTCTTCTCTCTCTCTCTCTTTTAAAAAAAAATATCATTATTGAAAAATATAAACGATAAGCAACTGCATGATAATCCGAAGAAGGCATGGATGTCTGTAATAGTGTCTGTGCCGCATGTAGTGTCTGCGTGGCAAGAAACGCACGGCAAAGCAGAAAGTCCTCTAGAAAGAGTGCTAGAGACCCTCGAACCTTGTCTTGGGGTATTCTTCTTCAGAATCGGCGGAAGAGCTTAACAGTTGGCAAAGCGCACAATACTTAACATATACCTACGGAAATGAACAGGTGCCAGCCTTGCTCCAACCTGTACCTGTACACCACAGGAAGGTTCGAGATCTATTCAAAAAGGTGCACTTCTAAACCATGAGCTTTTTTATTTTTAGCTCAAGCTAAATTTATTTATGATTAAAGGTGGGAAAAAGTTAACAGATAAATAGGATAATATGTTTCTCAGTAAAATAATATATGGAATCTGAAAATTATATACTTTTAGGAAAAGTTATCCATAAAAGTAAGTTTTCTCTCCCCCAAGTTTCGATGCCTCATAGGTGAAATAGCATTAAGAAGCTAAATAACATTTTCAAAGTGACCTTCCTTGCTTACAGCACCTAATCCAGTCTATACGCCGGCTCGATGAATGTAACATCAGGCTGATGGCAAATGTAATCCATCCTTTCTTTTAGATGCTTGCAACTGTAATCGCTTCGGATGAACCGATGACTTAATTGACTTCATAAGTAATAAAATATCAAATGTTGTTGGTCTGGATTTTTTGGACATCGTTTAAAACTACCACGGTGAAATGCACTGTAGACTACAGTGCGTCACTTAACTGCTGTGGTTCTCGGCTTATACGACACTTCGTAGTAATGGACATACTGTCGCGTCTTTCGCAGTATAGTAATATTTAGATTCATAAAAAATAAAATACCTAAAAAGTACAGGAAAAGAAATTTCACATGTTTTTGAAAATTTGTGCAACCATTTGTTTGAATATGTAGATAATAATGTTTTTCATTAGATGTACGGCCAATATAAAGAAGACCTAGAAACTTATGCAAAAGTAGAAGCAAGGCGATGGAAAAATTTAGAAAGATTAAGAAAGAATGAAGAAGCAATTAGAAAGAAGCAGCTGAAAACTTACCGCAGTGCTTGGGAAAGGCGACTTGCAGGTACTTTTTTATCTTCGATATCTTTCATTTCGAAGTTTAACGTTTGCATTTTAAAATTTGTATATTTATGTTTTAACAATGGCAGTTAAGAAATAATTTATTTCAACCAAACTTTATTACGCACTTATTAATTAAAATGCAAGTACTTTTTACATGAATGTTATGTTCTACTGTGAGACTCGTTACTGTTCTCTTTGGTTTGCGTAAATTAATTAATATAAATCTTACGACTTGAATAGTAGGAGCATAAAAAATAAATGCGAAATAAAATAAAATGATTCATATTTAAAAAACAGATTAGTTACTGTGACGAACCTTACAAGTTTCCATGCTATGTGTCATTTAATTTCCAACATGCATCGCCATGCTTTCCTATTCTTTTCTTAAAATTTGGTAAAAGATCGTGATATTTTCAACACGTTGCCTAGAAATAAATAAATTCCCTCTGACAAACCGGTTATTTAAATTCTGGAAATGCAGAAACAGAAACAAAATAAAATTCAAAGTTTCAAAAGAGTCATAAAAATAAATGACCGTCCGTGAACTTCGCGATTTTTGCACAAAACTCCTAAATTTATCCTAAAAACAAAGCAATATGCAGAGTAACCATAAAAACGTTCTTCGTTATATTAGAATTAACAAGTTTTCAACGTACACACTTTCGCAAATGATAACGCACTCCATGCGGGAGATTGTTGATTACAATAACGAATGTAACATTACAGGAGGAATCTGTATAATTTCACGTTTTATGGCATCTTTCAATTCTGACAAATCTCCTGGATTTAATTTGTATACCTTCGATTTCAGATAATCGCAGAACCAGAAATCCATTGGAGTGAGGTCGGTGGATCGCGGTGGTCACGAACCTGCAAAGTTACGGGAGATGGCTCTACCTTCAAAGTACTGTTGCAGCACTTGCCGAATACACGTGGCAACGTGTGGTGGAGCAGCATCTTGCATCCATGCAATGTCATTAACGACATTTCGCTGCTGCTATTCTGGACTTACGTAATCCTGCAAAATTGCTGTATACTGAGCACTTGTGATGGAGCAGGTTTTCATACCTGTGAAAGCCACCTCTTCGAAGAAGATCGGACTGAGAAAGAATGTACTTGCGATGTCGCATCACACAGTCATTTTAGCTTCGTTTAAAGGCGTTGGTGCCACATCGTAAGTGTTTCCATCAGCCCATTGAACACAGTTCTTGAAGTTTACGTTCCCAGAGAAATACCTCTCATAGGTCCATAATATCCGCAGCGGCCACCTGCTACCGTCATCATATTTGATGAGAAAAAATTCGCAAAGTCGGACCGCTGTTGCGCGTTTCCTGGTTGGAACATCTTGATGCGTTGGAATCGATAAGAAAACATCCGCAGAACAGAGCTCAGAAGCTTGAAAACTGTAGTTTTAGGTATATCAAAACCGAGGGCAATACTTCTTGCAGTATGCAATGGACCTGCAGTAATTGTATTTTGAACTTCTGCAACTACTTCAGCATAAACACAGGGTCGTCCGGATCGCGGTCTATCACATGTGTATCCAGTTTCTTCAAACTGTTTTGCTCAATCGCGTTCAGTTTTTACGAAATATGGGCTTTGTCTTAGCTATGATTTTGCCTATAAACTCGCACTGCCCTTCGGCAGCACTTTCCCCGTTTAGCGAAAGCAGCTTTATAAATTAGCCTCATTGTTTCCCTCTTAAATTTCATCTTATCAGCACGTTCGAGTACCTAACTAAACAATCTTTCCACACTACTTATTAAAGGTTTCCCAGAAGCAATGGTTTGCACATGGTTTTCTGTGATTGGTCCGATTAAACGACTGATTTTAATCGACTGGATTTAGTGATTACGTATTTCAAAATGCCTTATCAATATATAAAATTTGAAATAAAAAATATAGACTTATCATATCTTGACAAAAATATATTATTATTCTTTCTCTTTAGAATACAACTACATGCTAAATGTGTTACCTTTATTTACGCTTAACTGTTTTATGTGACCATAATAATTTAATGATTTCAGGCTACTTTACAGCATTCTGGCAACACACATTTGCAAAGGTAGGGGAAGACTGGGTATTCCTTGCTGCATTAGGAATTCTGACATCATTAATAAGTTTTAGCATGGATTACGCAGTTGCCATATGCTTAAGAAGTATGTTTCCGTTGCGTATGATTTTAGCTTTCTCTGGTATATTACATTTACTATATATATGTTTTGTTCCTTAACTTGTCATCTACAGTAAATATAATGATCATAAATTTAAGATATTTTTGTTATAACTAAAAACATTCAGCTGCTTCATTTAAAATATTCGATGTTTTAGTTCTTCATTTTTACCTGTTCTGCATTTTAGACCTCCATTAAAGGCCCTTCCCTAAAATACAAAACTGATATCAGATATATTCAGGCATATAATTTATCTTATTCCATTCATAGCTTGATAAAGTTCAGACATTTGAAATGGAAAATTTGTTTTTTGGTATAAAGCCATTGTTTCTTATAGTTATTATTTTACTTTAAAATTTTGGAAATTTTTATTTTGCCTTTCAATCTGCAATATACTATACATTATGATTCAAATTATTCAAGTAGTTTCGATAATTTATAGCACAAAGTGTAAAGAAATCTATCAGGATCATGATCATAGCACCTGAAAGTTTGAACAGCCTTCTCACTGACTTTCCGCATTAAATGGTGAATTATCACATTCCGCGCTGCGTATAACGGTTAGTATATCTACTTAGCAGTTGTAAAATCCGTGGTTCGACGCCTGGCGAAGGGATAATTGAATATTTTGCGTTTTAAGCTCTGAAGAAACCTAATAGTCTCTACAGCTTAACGCATGCTATGTCTGTCAACGAAGAGCTCTTATAATGATTAAATACTGAAGAACATCAAAAAAAAAATTCTGACATTGATTTAAAATTACTAACAGTTAGCCTTATGTTTATTATTTCCTTTATGCCTTGTTTTGTCGCGTACAGTTCAGAAGTTAATGCAGATTTTTATGGCAAGTGGGGTAAGTTAAAATTAGAAGGAAATCGGAACCAGTACCATTCGGAGAACAAGGTCTTGTTGTTATTGTCTAGAGAGTGACAGAGAGTGAATGAGCTCAGCAGACATGGATGCCTGGTTGTGCTGTCACAGTTGGTAAGTGCTGAAAGTTAATCGCGCTTTGTTTATCCGACTGTAGCTTCGCGCAGAATTGCTGGAACTGTAATCCAGATAATATACAGGGTGTGTCTGAAATACTTCAACAAACTTAGAGGGGTGATAGTACTCATGAAGACGAACAAAAAATGTAACGGAACATGGGGTCGCAAATGACGTTTAAAGGGAGAAAATGCGTCTGGAGATAGACAAACTAAGACAACAAAGAAACACGCCAGAAAATTATTTATTGCACAGAATAGGTACAACAGAGCTCGTGATGTCCAAAGAAAAGAAAAAATTTACAACAATTGTTGAAAGTGTCGACCGCGGACATTATCACACAGAGTACATCGACGGAGGAACGACCGGCGGACAAGCTCGAAGATTACGAGAGTTTCCTGGATTTCTGCTGCAGCGCTACTACTTATTTCCGGCGTTTCTACTGGCATGAAGATCTTGCACATGAGGTATCCTGCACATGGCGGATGAGGGATTTCATCTGTCCTCAGAAGAAGAAATCTGCAGTCGGTAATGTCCGCGGTTGACACCTTGAAGAACTGTTGTAAAATTTGTGTTTTCTCTGGACATCACGAGCTGTGTTGTACCTATTCTGTGCAATAAATGATTTTCTGGGATGTTTCTTTCTTGTCTTAGTTTGTCCATCTCCAGACGCATTTTCTCGATTTTCACCCTTTAAACGTCATTTGCGATCCCATGTTCCATTGCATTTTTTGTTCGTCTTGATGAGTACTATCATCCCTCTAAGTTTGTTGAAGCATTTCAGATACACCCTGTATATGGTACAGTTCCAGCACGTCTCTGTCCACAAGTAGCAAATAATTTCCTATGTATTACTTTAAAGACCTGACAGCTGTGAGCAATAAACTTTTACGATACCTTTTGAGTTGTTATAAAGCAAGTGAATTATTCAAACAAGTTATTTAAATCATCCTAAACAACCGCTGTAAAGCAATTCTTTTTTTTGGTCTTTAGATTATGAATGTATGAAACAAATTAGCGTTCATATCATGTTTGAAATGATAATCCTCTATATGATACTCTTCAGAAAGTAATACAATAATTGCTTCATATAAAGCTTGTAATTTTCCCCATGGGGCATGATTTCACATTGCATTTTCTTATCTAATCTTCATAAATAACTTAACTAACTCTCTTCTTGTTCGCAAAATGACAAGATTTGCATTCTGTTCTAGAAGGCAAAGTAAATTTAATCAGCTGTAAAGTACTTACAAATAATATCTGATTAGTATTGCTTCTATTTAATGTTGTAAAGAATTACCGCATTTGCCTTGTGCTGTTAATTGCTTATTACGTCCAGTTGAAAATCTGTGATCTCATTCGGATGAAAGTACATTTGTTTTTAAAATTTTCTGCTCTTTTTTTTTTAATTTCAATGATTTTTTTCCTAACAGGAAAGGAATGTTTGGGGCGGAAAGGTTCACGTTACCAAACGGAATTTTTTAATCATTTTCTTTATATTTATTTCGGCGCTATTTGCTTATAATAATGATACAAAGAAATGGGATTCAGTTTATAACACATTTATTTTAATAATTAAATAGTAGAACAGGCGCACTATATACATAACGGATACTTACATATTATTCCGTTGATCATGAAACTGTCACCAAACAGAATGATTTAGGGCTAATTATGAATAAGCGTGACATTGCAACACACGCATTAGCAATGCTTTCGTTTGATGTAACCCCGAACTGTTACTACACTATCTTTACCTTGCATTTAGAAAAACATTAATTCGAAGGCTGTAGACCTAACAAGTAGTAGAAATCAATGAGAGCCTTTTTACCAAACCCAAAAGCGAAGCGTGCCGTATACTTCCGCAGCAACGGCTGCCTGATGGATTGGGCAAAAAGATAGACGAATGCTTGTAAGAGTTGCAGATAAAACTGATACTCAGAATTCCGCAGGAACAATTGGCAAAACTTTAGCGGGATCTCTGCCAAGATTTATGGTTCAATAGTAGACAACATTCATCGTCGACGGAATAATACGTAAGTACCACATAACGTTATAAATGGATTTTATTTAGTAACTCTATTTACAACTTACTCATTCGCGTGCTTTTGTTAACAACTCACTCATTCTTATGTTTTCAACCTCCTCGAAAGGTTCACGAACGGCAGAGAGATCATTGAACCTTGATAATTTGTTTTAAAATTCATTCTAGACCAGCGGTTCTCAACCTTTTGACTAACACGTATCATCTAAACAAAAATTGAAAATGTTCAGTACCACCACTACATTTTGCAATGACTATTTTTCAATTTATCAACATAAATCAGTTAGAATACTTTAAATTTTAGAACGAAATTTCGGTCTGTTTAAGAACGATAAATTTCCTTATGCCTAGTCTTATTTCACTTAGTTTTATCCGTAAATTAGCATCCACTTTTAACTTTGTTCTGTATCTATTTTTCAAATACACTGCTCGACATTGAAAATGCAACACCAAGAAGGAGTGGTCAGAAATTTATGCAAATTTTAGAGTAGACGCAGGTCACTGAGTTTTGCGAATGATGTGAAATGCGCAGATCTCCGACTCACGTGAAGTAAGATATAAGGAAAGGAATGTGCAGAATGGGCAATATTTGTGTCGGTATTTCTGCCAAACGAATTAACGAAGAAAGTTGGTTTTTGTTCCGGAGAATACGCGTAATAGGAGAGGATGCCAGGCACTTACAACAGATGTCAACAAAGGCACTTACAGCAGATAGACGATTTTACGAGGGGTATGGTGATCGGACTGAGAAGGGCGGGTTGGTCCTTACGTCAAATCGCAGCTGATACCCACATGGATGCGAGCACGGTGCATCGTCTATGGCGAACATGGTTGGAACAAGGGAATGGGGAAAGAAGGAGGGTAATTTAAATTATTTATTAATGAAAAATAATGATTTTTATTATCGGATGCTAATTCTTCTTTTATTTTTAAATTATAGTGATGGAAAGTGTGACGTCGTAAAAGTGACGACGTAAAGTGCAGACATGCTAATAAATCGATCAACTTTAAAAGAATTATTGAGATACTATTATCTTTTTACAGGAACTTTTTTTATTTCCTGCTAAATACAATATCCATTTCTATTAGTCCTTTTAAAAACCTCATTTATTACAATGATAAAGTCTGTGAGCGGCTATAGACGTTGAACAAAACTCAGATTGCATAAATTGACAGGTGTTAGAGAAAAAACGTAAACGGGATTTCGAGGTATTTAAATTTTGAACAAAGGATTAAATTTTGAATTTAATAGTTAAAAATACTTTGTTCCTTTGCGTACCACTTATTTTTCACTTGCGTACCACTAGTGGTATGCATACCACCAGTTGTGAATCGCTGTTCTAGACGATTGAAGTAGGTGGCTGCATGGGGCTTTCACAAATCTTCCCATGTCAAATGATAATGTGACACAGTTTATCTTAGATCGCTATGCAGTAATGCTTCCTTGAGGCAAACAACTCTTAAGAGCTTTGCCATAATAAATAAATTAACCTAATATAAGTGAAACTTGCAAGGTTTTAGTTAAACTAACAAAGTTTTATTTTAATTTTCCCTTTTCTATCTGTTCTCATTTCAACTTCCCGTTAGAATAAGCGCGCTTTTCAGCTTTATGTTAATTTGAAGTGGAGCAAGTTATATTTAAACGAAAGGTAGAAACCTTTCAGTGTGAGAGAGCTTTTAGTCTCAGACCACTGTTACTCTATTCAACGTTCGCCTGACTAGCTAGTATTTAAATTCTAAGCCGTAGCGCTGTTACGTGATTACTTATTGAAGTACTTTTAAGTGCGTCAGCATTAGTTCAATCTTGCTACGCACCATTTAGTTTAGAGGCCAACCTCGCGTTATAGCTCTGTGAGCAACGACTATTTAATTTCTATTTAGCTTTAGTTTAAATTAATTTGATTGTTCATTTTAGGCCCAAGTGCGGTCTTTATTTTCTGTATCCCTCCCGAGTTGGGAAGTGGCTGTAAATAATTGTGGTTAAATAAAAGAGGATTTTAAATCCCTCTGAAGTGCAGTTCTTCTACCACTTATTCACAGTATTCTACCACAGAACATAGCTGCATTCAGCTCCCTGTTCAAGATCAGGACTTCAAGTTTCACGAAGATGTTTGCCAAGAATATGCACCGAACACTCAGTCCTGACATACTGCTTTCGAAAAGAAAATGATACTTATCTTACATAAAAACCTGACGGAAAAATTTTTCATTCCATAATTTCAGTGCAGGGTCTAAATAAAAATTCTTTTCAATAATAGCAAATGATTGCTGGAAAAACTGTATTGAAAAATACGTAGAGAAATGTGAATCAATAAAATTTGAGAAAATGGATAAAAAGTGGGAAGTGGAAGTAAATCTTCTCTTAATTCTTAATTTGGGATAGATTCGCAGCTATGCCGACTTTATTAAGTAATAATTTAAACTGAATTAATTTTTCAGTTGAAATATCTTTAAAATTTTATTTATTTTTTCCTTTTTCTTTACAGCTCGCATCTGGTTATATCGTGATTTAGCCAGGCATCCTCTTTTACAATATTTATCTTGGATAGCCTTCCCTTTGACACTGATTCTGTTTTCAGCTGGTTTTGTACATATGATAGCACCACAAGCAATAGGTAATCAGTCGTTCATTTTTACAAATCATTCTATTGCCTATTTTCAAACAGAGTATTTATGTGATCCAATTTGTTTTAAATTCATAAGCCTGACCCTTAATTTATAGCATTACATTTTCGCAAATGTCGACTATAATTCTCATAAAGATTATAAAGAGCTTTATCTTTCCTCATCGACTATCTTCTTGGTGTAATTGAAAGCACATTCTGCTAGCAATCGGGAGATTTGGAGTTCGATTCCTGACGATGGCAGAGATTTTTACGTTTCCTTCTTCGGAAAGCCCTATGAATTTGCAAATTTATCTCATGATAATGAAAGCTTAGAAAATTAAGCTTTTTTTATTTCATAATACTAAGATCTACTAACAGTAAGTAGTAAAAAAATTTAGGATGCCTTTTCCCAAGTTTTATATTAATGTTTTTTTTTTTAAGTTTGCCATTTAAGTTTTAATTTTTTAAAGTTTTACAAGAGTCTTTAAGACTTTTAAAAAAGTTGAAATCTAAAAGTGCTCAGCCCTACCTTGAATCTGATCATTCAGTTCTCCTAAGCTGGAATGTGAAATCGCTAGAAACGTTTATTAGCTCGAAGGTAAAAATCTTCAAAATAGAAGGCTTTGCCGCTGAACTAGTGAGTGCTACTAGTTGAGTACTAGTTTATTAAACTGGAATTACAGGTAGGAATAAAATTAGAAGACTGAGTGCAATGAATACCATTTTAATAAATTAATAAATAGCAGTTTTCAAGCTTCCTGAAAAATTTACAGGCGTAATGTTGCAAACTAAATATTTGTCCAAGCAAATTTTATAAAAGATAGCCATAAATCCTATCTTAAATCTTTCATTCAATTACCTTAATTCAGTGACTGGGTATTCTGATAAAATAAAATTAGACTAAAAACAACCTTAGGCTATCTTAGATTTTATATGAAACGCTATGTATTTCGAAGGCAAATAATATAACCCTTTCTCCTTTAAAGAACATAAAATTTTGCTCTCTAGACGGAGAGAAATGACAAATACACTTATAAGGTATACCTCCCACATTCTTAGCGTGCCTTCGTGGTGTAGTGGTCAGCACACTGAGCCGGTATTTCAGAGGTCCGTGGTTCGATTCCCGGCGAAGGCCTTGCATATTTTTCATCTCTCCTGCTTGTAATTAACCTAATGTCTCTACACTGGCGCCCGAACTAAAAGGGTTCTGGATGATGACTCTCCACACCCAGGATTTGGCGACTAGGTCTCCTAAAACCCTAGTCGCCCTTTAAAAAGGGGAGTATATAAGGTATACCTCCCACATTCTTAGCATGCCTTCGTGGTGTAGTGGTCAGCACACTGAGCCGGTATTTCAGAGGTCCGTGGTTCGATTTCCGGCGAAGGCCTTGCATATTTTTCATCTCTCCTGCTTGTAATTAACCTAATGTCTCTACACACTCATGTCCATAAATTAAGGATAATGCAAAATCAGGCAAAGGAAGAGTTAGAAGCAAAACAAATTTATCTTATTTGTAAAGCCTATTTATTAAACAAAAGGTAAAGAGCAAAAAACGATGCTTTATGTTTGATATTATTAAAAAAATTAGCGATTTGTTCTCCCTGGAGCAAATTACAAAAAATCCTATTTACAAAAAACCAATATTACATGGTTGGTATGATTGTTAATACATTGTATATCTCCCAGACGATGCAATACAATCCGTACAACGCCTAGGCATGCTGAGTATCAAATTATCGATCTGATCTTGGGGGATATTACACCACTCAAAAAGCAATGCTCTCCGAAGTTCCGGTAGACATGTAGGAGGAGGTTGACGG
>KK116630.1:12006-63124 GCA_000611955.2 Stegodyphus mimosarum | reverse complement strand
CATTCCTGAAATGAAAACTATCTTAAGAGGTGTAGTTCTGAAGGAATATCTCAGTTTCAGAACATTAGTTTCGAAAGTGATTGGGTTAACGTGCTCATTAGGTAGCGGGTTACCTATTGGCAAAGAGGTAGAATTGCAAATCGCTCTATTTTTATAATGCATTTGTGTAGTGCATCTGCATTTCTTTAAATCTGTCTATATAGCTTATGCATTTCTTGAATTCTATTTTATTATAATACGTACTTTATATAGTTATGAAATCTATCTTTGAACTACATTTATTTTGTTTCACATTTATGTTTCAGGGGCCTTTTGTGCACATATCGAGCATGGTTGCTACACTTCTTAGCAAGTTAGTTACTTCTTTCAAAGGAATATATGAAGTTAGTTATTTCTTTCAGAAGAGTATAAAACGGTGATTCAAATTAATTGAAAGTTCATTAATGTAATTATTCACAATTAGGAGTGTATTATTTCGATGTACTTTTGAAGAATTTCGTCACACTTGCATGTAATATTTCCATATGGTACATATTTATAAAATTCACACATATTTCTAGCTTTCCCTTCCGTATACATTATATAAGCATATAAAATGCTTTTGTCTCAATGCGTAAAATATTCTCACAATCTTCTTTACATATTTATTGCAGAATGAATCCAGAACAAGTGAAATGCTTGCAGCTGCTTGTGCTGTTGGTGTGGCTTGCAGTTTTGCTGCTCCGATTGGAGGTAATATATTTGTTTGATGATGTGTATTTTTTTTTTCAGAATTATAAAGTGTTTAGTCCTCAGTATTTTATACCTATATGCCGCAAATGGTTAAGATAATTAAGTTTGTAATTTTTCCCAACGTTCATTTCCTGAAATGAAAGGGCTCGCTGCATGGATTTCCTATCGATTTTCCCGTGTGTAACATTAATGTAAGATAGTTCGCTTCAAAGAGTTTTCTATGAATGCGTCCTTTTCAAGGCAGTCTACTTTGCTGTAAAATACTGTCTACCTGCTTCAGCATTTTATTGATAATACATAACGTTAAGTGACATCTTTCAGAACGAAAAAAATAGAACACATGGACTTTTACATATGAAAAGGTTCTGATGTGTGTCCACATATCCTCCCATCAATTCCGTATTTTCTGTAGCATACAGCTTTCAATAAAGTATCATTTCCGACAGTTGGTTCGTAAATAAAATATAATTTGCTTAGATGCTGTATGGCTCAATATTAATTATAAATGCTGCTCACATTTAATTACTCTATTCTCTCATACTATAATGGAAAATGATAACTATATGTCCTCATGTACATATCTTTCCTCATGCTTTGATTGAAAATATCGCATCGATCCTAGTGTACTTTTCCTATCATACAGTATTTCGGATTCACAAGTCAATGACTTCGAAAAAGCAAAAAGCAGCATATCTTTCTAATTTTCGATAGCTTATTAAGTGTTGTCATGGAATTTTTTAGTAGTCTTTTATTAGTTGAGGGCATAAAATACTCAGTTTACTTATAAGATGACCAACTTTTTTATTCGCCATTTTGATTTACTTATTATATATCATTTTCTTCGCACTTATGCCACATAAAATTCCATTTTCTTCGCATTTATGCCACATAAAATTCAACAACAAAATCTCAGAATCTATAAAGTCAGCCTATATTTAGAATTCCAAATACAGTGTTACGTTTTGCCATACATTTCTTTATACTCGCTGTATTATTTGTATTTGCTATATTATTTCTTTAAAAGTAATATGTAACAATAAAATTTGGTAGTAGCATGCTTTTATTTAAAAAGTGATTCGACACAAAAATGAAATGGACACACTGCTTCATAAACATAGCCTTTCTTCATACTGAGATTATTCTTGTTGCAAATGGCCTAATTCTAAGAACACACTCAATGCTTATAAATGTAATAAGATTGTTCTCAATCACATACCTATTTAAAATAACAGATTTTAGAAGTTTTGGGTTTATCATAATACACTGCCGGCCACCCAAATTGCAACACCAACAAAAACAAGAGATATCACAACAAAATTTATTTAGTAGATAACATGTTGACAAGTATCAAATGATTAAATTTACAGACTTCTGTGCAGCGTGGTTCCTTCCAGAATCAGTAGCCAGAGTAGCTGCCATTGTTGAAGATCATCGCTGCCACACGCCTCGGCAATGATTCAAAGAGACTTTGAATGTGTTCTTGGGGTACAGCAGACCAAGCAGCTTCCACACGTTGCCAAAGTTGATCTGGTGTGGCAGCTTGGGATGTAATCTGGGTCAATCGTTCAGCAACCATAGACCACATGTTTTCTATCGGCGAAAGATCCGGAGAGCGACCCGGCCAGGGAAGTAATTCAATCTGGCGACTGACGAAGAACCCTTGGACAATGCGTGCCACGTGTGGTCGCGCATTACCCTGTTGAAATATGGTTGTGGGCAAGCCCTGAAGGTAAGGAAAGACAACTGGCTCCAACACCTCGGAGATGTAGCGCTGGCTGTTTAAAGTACCGGCAATGCGTACTAGAGAAGTGGGAGAGTGATATCCAATACCGCTCCATACCATAATACCCGGTGCAGGACCAGTGTGGCGGTGCATCACGCACCTGTTCAACATCCTCTCTCCAATGTGTCTCCAGACTCGAAGCTGACCATCGTGGTGTTGCAGACAGAAGCGTGACCCGTTAGTAGAGACAATTTCATTCCATTCTGCCGTCCACATCTTTCTTTCATCGCACCATTGGCGGCGGAGACGTCTGTGGTTCTGCGTCAAGGGTAGACGAAGCAATAGACGTCTTGCGGACAGACCACTCTGCTGTAAACAGCGTCGAAGGGTACGCGCAGACACTGGATGATGCGTTACAGACTGAATGTGCTGTGCTATGGTTCGTGATGTGACTGAGCGATCCGTCACTGCCATGCGCAATGTTCCTGTCATCACATGAAGTGGTGCACTGAGGTAGATGCGATCGAGCACGTCGATCCGTCGGACCCTCCTGCATCCAACTGTCACATATCCGCATTACAGTTGTTTGGTTTCGTCCAACACGACTACCGATTTCCTTGAAAGATGATAATACACACTCTCGGCAGGCCACTATCCTTCCTCTGACGAACTCGGATACTTGATCAAACGACGATCGCTGTTTACTACGAGGCATAATTGATCTTTTTTTTTTTTTTTTTGAAAAAACCAGAAGAAAAACACAATTGCCGAACTTGAAATCGTCGAAAACTCCAAGCCTTTAATAGCGCTCTGAAGTGGCGCCACAGGCGCGCGTGATGTACGTCTGCGCTGAAATTCTAATCATTTGCATATCTCACCTCCGCTAATGCATGTTGTAAATTTCATGTTATTTGCATGCTTCCTTCAGGGTGTTGCATTTACGGTGGCCAGCAGTGTACATATTTTCACGGAAATGTGTTCAAAGCTTCAAGTAAATGATCACTTCCGTTTTATCAATTTTACCTCAAATCTGTGTTCCCATCGATATAAAAAAAGTCTTAAAAGTTAAAACTGGGAAGTTTTGGATTATATTTTAATATCGTTTTTTATTAAAAACTGTTATGAGCTTCATGTAACGTATCACTTGCGGTTGTCCAAATTTACCCAAAATTTAATCAATTCTTTATATGAATGAAGAAAACTGAAATACAGAAAACAGAAATTTCTGGAACTTTCGTCTAGGAACTACCGCGGGCGAAAAAATTGTCACACACATATACACAGGCAGACATCATTCTAAGAAAACAAACAACAGATAAAATAAATAGTAAAAACAAATTCTAAAAAAAAATATTAAAAATAAATTCTTAAAAAAAAAACAAATAGTAAAAACGAGTTGTAGGGACCTTTATTTGTGCTTACTCACTGAAAACTCAGTATTGAATTCTTGGACGAAAAACATTACCTCCCTTACATATGTGTATAAGTTGGTGGAAAGTAAAAATGCAAGTAACTGGAAAATCATGTCACGAATATTTCCTAGAATTATAATACTACATAATTTCTATTTCCTTCGAAATACACTATAAAAAACTTTGCAGCCTGATAGAAGTAAATTAAGAAATCTACTTCTTGGGGCACATTACCATTTTTCCAATTTTCTTAGGCTTAGGAATGTGTTCATGGTGATGGAAATCGCAGCTGCTCCAGAATTTTTGAATACCTCCTGCATGTCACTTACAGTATCACGCAGCTAGAAATTTAGTCTTGGAAACATGTATGTTTGATAAGTATCAAACAAGAAACACTGTCGAGTAATATATTCTGATTAAATCAAAGTTATGCATGGTAAACCCATGGCATGTTTGCTATTTTTTATTTAAATGAAACATATTTAATTTTTGTCTGCCTATTCACAGTCGTGCTTCTCTTCTAAAAAGAAGAATGTGAATCTGGGTGAAAGAAAGGCATTTTTACTGGTTTCCGTTAATTTAATTCATATAATTGATGAAGACATTTGAAAAACTTGTAAGGTTCTTATGTTAATTAATCAGTTGTAGAGACATTAGATATTTAAGAAGCAGGAGACATGAAAAATGAGCAACGCCAGCGCGCTGACTGCTACACCCCGAAGGCATGTGAAGAAGGTGGAAGAAATACTTTATATACTTCCCCTTTTAAAGGGAGACTGGGGTTTAGGAGACCCAGTCACCAAATCCCGGTGGTAAAGATTCACAACCTCTTTAGTTCGGGCGCCGGTGTAGAGACATTAGGTATTTTAGAAGCAGGAGACAGGAAAAATGAGCAATGCCTTGGCCGAGACTCAAACCACGGACTTCTGGAATACGCGCCCAGCGTGCTGGCCACTACATTACGAAGACATGCGAAGAAGGTGCGAGAAATACTTTATACAGTTTTTATTATTCTGATCTGAATTATGATTTCTTCTTTCTGTATTCCTCACAAGAAGGCAAATAAACTTTTAGAGTATATAAGCCGAGGGTTTAGAAACTTAGAGAGTTTCTTACATTCGCGCTGCGCTCTTACGCCAGCTCTATCTCAAACTGATTATTTTGACTTTGCATTATCTCGAAGTCGATACTTTGAACCTACGCGCCGGTAAAAATTAATTGAGCTAACATATAGCTTATTTATTCGACTGTGTAGTCTTAAATTACTTTATCAACGTTTAATTTGGCTGTTATTGCTTAGTTTACATCACCACAAAAGGTGGTTTGTCTGTAGCACAAATCCTGCCTCAAATATAGCACGAGTCCTACCTTCAATGTTAAAAGTTCAGATTTAATAAAAAAAAGGCTATTTAAAATTTTTTCATAATCTTTGTCATACTATTTCAGACGTAGCGATAACTTTCTAACTTATTTAGTAGGGTTGTAAGATTTAAATTCAGTTTCCAGATCATTTGCAACCTTACAAGCTTAATTAAATGTAAGTACTCAGGATTTATTAAAAAACCGCAGTTCTTGTCATTATTTTCTTATTTTCAGATTATCGTCCTTTTAAAATAAAATAATGGGTCATGTATTATGGCTAACGAAGAACAAGCTGAAGTAAACTGTGAGCCTGCGTTCAAAATAGCTTTTACCGATCATCAATCAACTCATTTCTTTAAAATCTTGAAAATAAGTACTAATACGTACAAACTAGAATGAATGAATATGCTACTTACTGCAGAAAATAGGCATTTTACAAAGTTTCTATGAATTTAATGAATGCTTTTAAATAAAATACCGTATTTACTTGAATATTTCTTCCCTTCGCATATCTTCCGTAGTATTTTCAGCATATGATTTAGAAATTTTTGATTTATAGAATCAGTGTAAAATGTATGCCTTATTAGGAAAGTATTTTGTGCAAGTAAAAAGAATTTTATTGAAACTGATAAGATCTTTCAAATACATGATACAATAACATTAATCTGTCTTTATGAGTTTTTTTTAAATGCGCTACGTTTATCATTTAAACAATGTCTTCAGAAATACTTATGTACCGGGTATTTTCCTCCTCCCAGTCCTCAAGCTATGGCATTATTAGGAAAAGAGGAGGAATATAGGAGTATATAAGGTATTTACGAGTAAAATGCGATGCATTCCTGTTAGTGATACTTGAGATACTGAGCAAAGTGCAATGTTTCAGGTGACTTTATTATTCTCTACTAAAAGCTAAATACTCATAGAATTCTCATTTTTTTGATTTTATACGCATACGTTGCTGTCCAACTCTTCACATTACATGTATCTTTTTATTTACAGCAAATTCTTTTCATTAAATTTTTTTTAGAAAATTAAAAATGTACGCTGTTGCAATAAGGCGTAAATAATGCAATTGCAATGAATTACTTAGATTTTTTTAATCCAAGGGTATTGTATCACGTGTACATCAACAGGAACACAGCAACCTAATATTAATGCAAAATTTAATGAAAAAGAATTTTTAATAGAATTGGGAAGGAAAATTCTCTTCGTGCAAGGAAAGGTTTGTGGTTAAAAATGTACGAATGGCGTTTTCTGTTGCCTCAACAAATTCATAACCGCTATAGCAGTGGGCAGATTATACAACTTTAATATCGCGGAAAGATGATCTATGTATTTTAGTGACAGGGTTTATTATCATTACTCCAAATTCTAAATTCTGTACCATTAATTATTTGTATGGCCTTCTCAATTAATAATATTAAGTCTATTCAGTAATCCATAATGCTGAGAAACTGATAAAATTACATGTCCAGATGGACAAAAAAATAAGCTAGGCAAAAGTGATGCAAAGAATCTCGAGATGTTTTATACAATTATTGTTTAAGATTTCCGCAAGAAATGTGTCATATTTTGGTTTCATCAGTTTTACAGTTGCCAGGCAAAAGGAAAGAAAATAAACATAGAATAGTTCTTTATTGCTATATTTTACGATATTTTACTAAATTCAACTTGAAAACTAATTTTTTCTGATTGATAAATTCATTTCCATCGAATCTAACTTCCACGCTTTCTTTATACAGACCTTTATATTCGGGCTTACAAATGAATCATTTCCTCAGTTCCTTTATTAGGAAATAATTATGAGTTGTTTAATTTCATACATGTGGTCATTTTCGTTGTAGGTATTTTGTTTAGCATCGAAGTAACGTCAGTGTTTTTTGCTGTGCGAAACTATTGGCGTGGATTCTTCGCTGCTTGTTGCGGGGCTGTGGTATACAGACTTCTTGCCGTATGGTTTGAAGATGAAGGTATTGTTATTATTAATTTAATGAGCTGTTATTAAGATATTACTCTGAAATTACGTACTATTGCTTTTGAAAATTAGTGGAAATAATGTGTTTTTTAAATAAATGTGAAATGGTCTTGAATTTAAAGACATCAAATTGTTTAGTTTACATTTAAATTAATTAGCAGATTAATCAACCACTTTTACCTTATTTAGAAAGCAAATTCTGGAAAATTGCTTGCAAAACTTTTTAAAATTGTATTAATTATGCAGATTTGTAGTTTATTTGTTATTCTTTTATTTATTTTTCAGAAATTATGCAAGATATGTTTGCTCTTATAATTAGTGTTTGAAAATTGTAGTCACTGTAATTGAAATTCTTTCTTTTCAGAAACTATTACTGCTCTGTTCAGGACAAAATTTTCTTTGGATTTTCCGTTTGATCCTCAAGAGCTCTTAGCATTTGCTTTGATTGGGTAAATTTTGCATTTAAAATTCGTAAGCAAAAGAATTCCCTCCATCATATTTTAAATACCTAAACAAATACAATTGCAAGTAATAAAATATTCAGAGACAACTGGAACTAATTTTAAATTATAATTATTATTTTCGGTATAAAGTGTTATAAAATTTACGCAAAATACTTTAAAAATAGTATGCTTTAGGTTTGAATTTAAATTTATTAAAAAATTGTGCTGTACACAAAGAAGTTCAGGAAGAATTATAAAATTTAATCAATTCAAGTAAACCTTACATTTTTAAGTAGAAGTCATCTTTTTCAAAAATGTAAATATGTAACGAATTTGATAGCTGCAGAATTTAATGTAGTGCAGTTTAAGAGCAAATGCGAAGTTCATATTTTCGGTTAGAATATTAAGTTGAACCCTTATTCTTATCAGTAACAATCTTTACAAATTAACGAAAGTGGATACACGGCTTTAATATTATGAAGTGCACTGTATATGAACTAATACCTGTCAGACCTAGGACTTAGAAGCGAAGAGAAGGGCTAGTTCCTACAGCTTTTCCCCCTGAAACAGGAAGTGAGAAATGATGACGTAGTCATGCTGACACTGATGGCAGAGATGCAACATAAAAAATAGCGTTTTAAATTTGAAGAACCAACGTTTAAAATGAGCTGTGTGGGAAAGACAGTTTATAATTTGGAAGAGACAATGTTACTGCTGTATGCATTTTACACTGAACATTAAAAAATTTAATAATACTTACTCAATTTTAAAATAATAGATAAAATGCACTACCCTTTTAACATAAAGTTCGAAGCAATCCACTTTTTTGCCTTTTGAGTTGCTTTCATTTGGCAAAAAAATTTGCGTTTCTCTTTAACAAACGTATCCTAATATAAGTTCGCACCCTTCAAAATAAACGAATTGCATTTCTATAAACTACGGAATAATGTTTCTCCATTGTAGTAGTTAATGAGCCAATTAAATGCTTCCCTTCATAGTATATTGTACCATGAACTGCACAAAATATTCTTTCGAACTCGTAAACTGTGTTTATCCATGAATGGGAAGGTGCAATCAAGCCTCCTAAAGACAATAATTTAATTCATTTTGAATGAAATATTTGCTGCTTTAAGTATTTTATCTGAAGGAGATTACGGCTTGGTACTATTCCTAACATCGAAACAAATTGTCGATTAACTCAAAGAAGTCAGATGCCTTTTGATTTTCTGTGAGGTGGAGCATACCTTTTGAAGTAGTTCTTGAAAATAATGTTTTCGATGGAGCAACTTTCTGTGTCTCATTTCCCTTGACCACTAAATAATTCGGTTTTAGTTTGTGACACAATTTAATTTCTCCTAGATCTGTGTTCAAAAAGTTATAAGTTGTTAATATCAACATTTAAAACAGTTTCATCTTCTAAAACAAATCCTTTATCTAAAAAGTGGTTTCTCAATAATTTGAGGCAGAAAGCTAAATGAAACCTCTGTTTAAAAGAAACTGAACTTTTTGAAAAGGACCGAGAATTTGGTCCAGTTCAAATTTGGTTCAGTTTGGTCCATTTGCACCAGTCCAGAGAGTCATAGCAAAATTTTGAATCTATATGCGTTTCGTCGAAATTGAGAACGCATATTTTTTTCTGCAGAATTCAACTATTCGCATCTTTCCTTCATTGAAGCAAGAACATCACTCTGAATTCCTGGACTACACGAAAATTTAGCGCAGCATCTCTTTAATGTGCTAGTAGCAGGGAAAGTTACATCTTTTTCTTTCCAAAAATAGTAGCTTTTAGATGACAGAGCTCTTAGTACAATGCAACGGGAAATATCTTCACCGATCCACCTGATTTTTTTCCTTCTTTTCCAGCAGTGCATTAATTTGCGTCTTTGTAAAAATGTACTTTAGACGTTTTTCCAAATTCTCCGATTTTTTTAAATAAATTTCGCAATTTGAGATTTTAATTTCTGATATACATTTATAAATGTTGTCCACCTTCTTTGTCGCTAAGCAAACATTTAAAAATTTTTTTCTGTATTTTTCAATATTTTAATACAATTTTCTAAGAATATTATTTTGTTCTTCAAATAATCAATGCATTCTTGTTTATCTTTAAACTTAGGGCATTAAAGGATATTTACATTTCCATTCGTGAGTTTATTTCAAAATCATTCACATTTGATTTATTATTGTCATCATCAATTTCGTTTTTGGCCTCAAAATGCGTTTAATTCCTGTAATCTTTCAAAAGCACTCTGCATTTAGTTTTCTTTTCTCTTGCCTCCGATTGTTGGTATTATTTCATTTACAGCACAAGGTAAATTTACTTTCGGCACAGCATTGCATTTGATCAATTTCTTCTGTGGACATCCAAACAAGCGATTTTTCATACCGCCTTCATAAACACTGTATAGAAAGTGTTCGCTGCAAATTCTTCCACTCTTCACATTTATAGAATCTTCTCTTTGTAATTTATGTATCCATTCTTTCATCAAAAGCAAACTGTCCTTTGGGAAATCATGAAACACAATATCTCTTCCTTTCGGATTTCTGTAAGTGTTAAGGCACGTTGCTACAACACAAAATGCCATATTACATATACGACACTTCACGATATAAAATTTAAAAGGAAAACTGATTAAAATTGCATATATACAAATTATTTTAAATATTTACATTATTAGAAAACAAATATATATATCATTAAAATTAATTTGGGATGTCAGACCTCCAGAAAATCGCCTCACAGCTCAATGAAACTACAGTTTTAAAAGCAAGCAAAAAAGTGATGTCAGATTACTGTCGGTTAACTCTCCCCTTATTAGGCTCGCTTCGGTGAGGAGTCGAACAAAGGAATGAACAGGCCCTTCATCCCTGTGTCAGACCCCTAACTTAATATAGGAACAACGGAAGATATATGAAATACAACTTAGGCTATGCACCAAGCACCAGAGACAAACTGCAATACAATGCAGGACAAAACGCAAGGTACAAAAATTAAAGAAAAATGTGTTAAACAAAGCTTATAAGAAAAGCTGTATAGAAACCGAAACTTAAACTAGAAACAGTTAGCTAATACAGATAATAAAGAGTAAAATGTACGAGAGAAATTTAGATGCTGAAATCAGAGCACGAATTAAAAGGTAAATGCTACCGAATTAAATAGAAATTAGGGAGAGCTATACAGTAAGGTCATAGAAATTGAAGCGATTCACTAGTGAGTTTAAGGTCGGTTGAAGTAGTAACACATGTATCATTGGGAATGGAAGGTGCTCAGTTTCCGTGGTCTAGTGAGAACCACGGATATTTGGGTTCGTAAGCCTATAATGTAGTCATTAGACTAAAAGCATGCTTCAGGTCTAGCCACTAAGTATGAGATACGTTTTGTTTCCGTTTTGCTTCGCAAACGAAACGTAGTCATTCCCCGTGAGCAACCTGATACTCGCAAATGTTGCGCGTGTGTGCGGAATTCCCATCCACAGAGGAGTGTTCGTGTAAGTTTCATTGGGCATTGAGGCTCAGATCACATAGTAAATTGAAATTCGAGTTTCTGAGTCCTGTAGTGCTAGACAACGTGCTTATGAAAGTGCTATGACACTGCCACATTGTTATTTTACAGTATAAGTAAGAAAGCAGGGAATATGAGACCACTCAAGTTGTCACTAGAATTATTAATATTGGTTGCAAATGGAGCACTCCCAGTTTGTAAGTTTCCGTTGTCTGATATCTAGCCTCAGACTTGTTCTCTAGAGACTAGTCTAAAAGTGTATTTCAGATCTGGGGATTAAGTATCACACGTGTTTTCTAGGATTTTAAACTCATTTTTACAACGAGATGTGATGCATAAGTTTTTAGAACATTACGTTCTTTCAAATTTTAATTGCTGATGTTTCCCACGTATCTATAAATGCTCCTTAGGATAACTTTATTTTAAGAATTTATCATAGCTTTCTCTCAGGAAGTAGCAGTCTGAAATTTTGATTTTTTCCCATAAAATAAGCCGTTGCTCACATAGAACAGAACATTAGTGATTTTCCTAAGTACAAGGTTCTGAAAAAAAAATAAAATTTGAAATATCCCGGGTTCTGATGGAAGTTCATCGAAAGGATGGCGAATAAAAGCTACTGTTTGAGTACTATAGGAATGTAAATTTAAAATTCAAACTTTAGATTCAGAAAGTAGTTTTGGCCTTTCATAACTTATAGAGATATTAGGTCTGATTTGGAAGCAGGAGATGTGAAAAATGAGCAACGCCTTCGCCGGGAATCGAACCACGGACCTCTCGGTTACGCGTCGAGCGTGCTGACTTCTAACGCCACGAAGCATGCTTAGGAGGCGGGAGAAATCCCTTATAAACTTAGTTCTACGAAGAAAACTGAGCATTTTACAGATTACGTTCTTCACATGAGCTAGGTAAATTTAACGGCATTAATAAAGTTTCACATGATCTATCCAGGTAAATTTACTAGCAAAGGTGACTTGCTTTCTTCATATCTGGACGTTTTCCTCTAGGAATATATAGATAGTTTTAATAACATATTTCAGTCAATATTTTCTTACGACAATTTAGGTTTTTCAGCTTGAATACTGATTTTTATATTTTCGCATCATATTTTTGCTGTGAATATCGTAAAGGTCTTGTGATGCATGTGGGTTTCATGGTCTGGATACCAATGCGGTATATCGGTAAGCATGTCCAAAATCAGTTACGATACTTTTCTTGATTAGAAAAACCGTTCACTTGAAAAAAGTATACCGAGTCTAGGATAGATTGGTGCGATGGCGTTTATGGCTTTGTACCTCAGTAACAAATACTCTATATACATCTTACTTTACTCTGCTATTTTAAGTATTTTAAATATTAGTAGGTACTTCGATCCTATTTTTTATTTTGTACTTATTATTATTACATGTCACTTTGATACATTGCTTACTTTGCAATTATAGATATAAAACTTTTAATTTTTCAGAGCAGTATGTGGATTTGCAGGTGCTCTATTTGTATGGCTCCATCGGCAAATAGTGCATTTTAATCGGCGACATAAGACTCTAAATGCCTTCCTACAAAGAAAGTATACCATTTTTTATCGTTAGAATTTGCTATATGTTAATTTTTAATGATCATTATCATTCTTCATTATTATGTGTAACTCCCAACTTCCTTTATCAGACAGCTGATTTTAGTGCCTTAATAACCCGAAAAATCCAATGAAATAATCTGTTTTATAAAAGTAAAATTATAAAATTTTTAAAGATTTTTTCTATTTTTATACTGAAAGTACAAAAATTTCTATACGGTTGCAAATATGTTTACATAGATATTAAGCTTGTTTTATTTACGTAGCATTTTAACCATTCAGTCTTCATTCAAAGAATAATTCTCAACTGAATTTTCATTAAATTGTTAATCAAGTACACTTATTAATCAATCATCTTACAACTATCCGCAATAAAGTCCTCATTTAGCTTGGTTGAAAGTGCGTTTAGATGACTTAACTTTTGCATAATTTACTTTTATACTGGCTTGCTTGTGATAGATTTTTCTTAGTAAGCTAATCCAGTATTATACTTTTCTCTTAAGGTAATTCGCCATTGTGATTGTCTCTCGTTGTTATTTTGGTACTTCTTGAGTACTGCTTAAGAATAATTTCGTGTTATACATAATATACTGCTAATTATTATTAAGCATATAATTAATTTTTAATAATTCACTTAATTAAAGCTAGTGCATTTCTGTTTAAAAAGAAAGCTAGACTTTAATGCCAGGTTTTCGGCTAAATACAAAAAATTGGTTACATTAAAAATTATTTAATATTTTGGAATTGTAATCAGATCTGTATATTCCAAATGGACTATACCTCCTCCTACCAAGAATATATTTGATTACCAGAGATGGTGCTTTGAAAAAACATGCGAGGAAAGATACAACGTTATATCACTTGGCTCATAACGCAATTTAAAAAATAACGTTCGCTTTTGATTGCCTCGGCATATTTGATAGAAATGATTTTAATGTTAGTTGCCCAATTTTGTCACATTTTAAAACACTTACTATACAATTTATTCAGACTCAGGCTGCGTAAAAGTGCAGATTTTGCATTATAGCTCTATTACAAAGGATAGCTTTTCCCTTTCAGGTTATTATTTTATATTAATTTTATAGGAAATGCATTTTCCAATACAAGCGAAAAAAATCCCTCTTGACAAGCTTTATTTACGATACTTGGTTTAATTCATTGTACTTAAGTTCATTTAAAAGAAATTTGGTGAAAAAATTGTCAATAGTAAAACAACTGTTTAGAAAATTAAGCTAGAAAGACATAGCAAATTTCATAGCATCAGTTACCGTGCAGAAAGTATTAATATTCATTTACAAGAAACTTAATATAAAATGTATGAAATGCTTTGTAAAAACTCTCTTCAGTCGTTAGACTTATTTCAAGAAATGCTGTTAAGTAGATTAATCGTTTTGCAGTTGAAAATTATTGCTGCTAAGCTTAAAATGACGAGCCCATTTGAAACAAACTGAGAAGAGAGAAGAAAAATTTCAATTTAGTGGGACAAGTGAAAGTAAAAATTAAACACAAACCAAAAATGGCCTCAAACAAGGACTAACATTCTTTAAAACTTATATCGTTGTAAAATTATCAGTTCTGGCACAGAAAAATGCAGATTCTCGCGCTTCAAAGGAAAATATTTTACTATTTCTGTACTATTATGGATTCAGGTATTAATTCTGTTGCCTTGTATTTCGAAACAAATTAGCATTATTGATCTAACTGAACAAACGTAAGTTTCTAGCTTGGTTTATCTTATTCAAAGACTAGAACTAAGTTAGAATAAGTTCTGATTTCCGTAATTCCTACGTCTATTAATCCGTAAGTTCTTCATCTATTCATCTGTAATTCGAACAAACGCCATATTTTTATTTATGATTATTTGAATTATATTTTCATTTAATTAATATCTTACAGTGGTTTTTATTCACTCATTTTTCAGCAATATTAGAAAATTTAATTCGTTCATTAATTTCCCACCCCCCCCCAAATTCTTAAGCACTGATTGAACATTATCAGCAGTTGTTTTATTTCTGTATGAATTTTGATTTTCTTATTTAAATGATATGTTAATGTGAATGCTTTTTAAACTCTGTCATAATTTTCCAAAATTATAACCATCTTCTCCCTCTCCAGTCGTTTTATGTACCCTGCGATCATTACCATAATCATTTCTAGTCTGACGTTTCCTTTGGGCTTAGGACAATTTATGGCTGCTGAGGTATGTTTAAAATGTTAAACTGTTTTCTTTTATAAATAAAATTTAAATACCCAAACATACATTTTAGTATCTCTTAAACATACCTTTAGTTATGTAACATGCACGTAATTAAGAGATAAATGCATATTTTTGTACTTTTGGCAGAATATATGTTTTTTGAGCTGGTGGGAAACAATCGTTTTATAAATCTGTTGTGAGTTAATAATTACGTGTGAAAATCATATATTTATAGGAAAATACCTAAAATAATCTGATAATAGGTTTCCTTTCCATGCTGTTTCTCTATTTTGTTATTTGTGTAGCATAATGGAGCATTTAAATAGTTAAATCAGGATAAATAGTTTAAACACTCTTCATGTTTCAAATAGTTGAGGTATAAAACTCTGAACATTTCCACAAACTTGGCATTGTGCCCATCTATCTATTGCAAAAATATTTCACCAGGTAATGATGATATTTTTTGTCGGCATTATAAGTTTATAGGAAGGAGCATTACGCCTAACGCTCAAGGAATTAAAACCTGTAGACACCTTTTTTACCAATGTAATGTGTAATATCACACCTCTGGTCACTATTTTCAAATATAAGAGGTAAGTCAATACATTTTCTACAAATCGGAGCCAAAGATAAAATATGTGATTTGTGTTTTGTTTCAAAATTGATTGCCATATCTTTTTAATCCTTTGTGTAATCTTAGGACTTGCTATAAAATATTGATTACAGGGTTTTAATGCAGAGGAGAAAATTTAAGATTCTTAATTATATCTAGTAGTTACAAAGTGTTTTACAACTAGGATTATAGAACAGTTTCAGGCCTCATCATTCTCAAATTAATTTCTTTCAGTAGCTCCTTTCATCTGCCAATATTCGTATTACTAATTCTTAAGGACATGACCTTTATTGGTGAACACTAGTGACTAGTTACAAAGCATCCTTCAAAGCTGCTATGAAAAGCACTTTAAAGGATGTTACGGAGATGGTTGCTAATAATTTTCAGAAGTGGATTGTGCATGAGTGTGTGACAACATATGAGCATCATTTTGAAGATGGAGTATTCACACTTTTGTGTCACTATGTAATCTGGCTATACAGCAATAATTTCAGAATGTTTCGAAACTATTACGTGCAAGTGTTGGATATAAGATTATTTGTTTTGTGTAATTTTTAACCTTCTTCTTTCATTTTTTGATTTGATATAACTAAAGCTGAGACTCTTTTAATCTGCTATCGATGAAGTTTTAAATTTTTAATGAATATGCTAAGACCTACAATACAATATCCAGTATAAAAAAGTGCAATATAAAAATGACTCTTCAAAACTACAACATAATTAAGTCTAATCTATACTATATTTGCTACTAGGCTCACCAACGGGCGAGCGGTGAGGTCAGTGAACACAGGTAATTCGCCCCGGTTTCGATTCCGGGCAAATGGGCTAGCTGCATGGGCTTTTTCGTGTTTTCCCCATGTGTGTCATGGATACTAAGCCGGTTTTCCTAAGAAAATCGACTATTATTTACATGTACATTCTAAGCAGGGTGCATTTAACAGTCTTATTTTTAATTCTTTATTGAGTTTACATTAACATCATACAGATTTGGAACAACAATAACGTTACAATATTAAACATATTTTGCTAATATAAGCTAGAATACCGATATCTTTGAATTAATCAACTTTTTGTTGTACGCATAGTTGCACGGTTGTTCATTAAAATTTAATTAATCTTCTTAATATGTTCAAAATATTTCGAAGTGTAATTCCTATATCTTTGTAATCAGCAGTTATATTTTACTTTTTATACGCTTTTATAATTTTAGAATATTATTTCATTTCATTGATACGTTTAACAAATTATCACTCTTCTAATCTGGCTCGGAGTACTGTTGTTGGCACAAAATTTTGAAGCTTTTAACTACATTTCTTGTTATAATTGTAACATAGGCATAAAATTTATTAATCCCCTAAAATTTTATGACAGTGACCATTGCTCTGATTTCTGGTTGAAGGTTAATGGTTTGCTGTGAACACAGCTTAGCAGTTAACATCTTACGTAAAGAATTCCTAAACTGCTTGATAATTTTATGTAATGTATTTTATGTAATGCATTTTATGTAATGTGATTAATTAAGGTGAATGTCTACTGATTACAGCACCTTTCTTTTCTATGTAAGAATTCTTTATTAAAGACTTAGTTATTTGTTATAACTCCATACTCAGGAAAAGTCAGTCATATCTCGTAAAACTTTTATTATTGAATCTGATTTCATGGTTTCTTAAAATGATTCTCGTACAAGTGTCGTTTTTCTTCAATCTCCAATGGAAAAAGACTTCTACAAAATGAATAGATCAAGTTATGTATAAACATGGCTACTTTTCGAATAAAAGTTATGTATAAACATGGCTACCTTTCTACAGAATCGCCGTAAAGATTCAGGTATTTTTCATACCGGTGGAGGAGTTTTCCGATCCCCTGTTCGGAGAACGTTGCCGCCAGTGACGTGAGATGAGCTTAAACATTGCTGCCAGTGATGTAAGATATGCTTGGACATTGTTTTGAAGCTCCTTATTGGTCTGGAATCTAGCCTTCTAGCGAGTTCTTCATTTCAAGGAAGAAATGTAAAACGCTCGGCTCAAAATCGTGACTATACACCGGGTGATCAAACATGTCCCGTGTTATTAATGTTATTTTGAAGCTCCTGGTTGTTCTGGAATCTTTGGTCTCCTAGTTCTCTGAACGACGCGAGATTTGGGATCATGAAGACACGTATTTAAACAGCATTTATTAGCTCAGTTTGTATAATTACTTATTTTAGTCTCTATTTTCACAAATTTACATTATTAAAGAAAGTAAAAAGTAAATATCTTAAATTATAAGCTAATAATGTGCCAGGTGGCAGTGCACTAGGAGGAAGAGGCACCCATACCTGGCTTACTCGAGATTGCCTTACATGGTTAATCTCCCTAACCCCTAGAGGCGACCTAAGGAGGACTAACCCCTTCGGTCTACACAGGGGGAAAATTTTTGTTTCACTCATTTTGGGTACAAGAACACAAAGTCAATGATGGATGGCAATGCATCCACCGAAAATCGTAGAACATAGTTAGCCATCGATCGTCCACAAGTGTCGACCAAGTGGAGCTAGATCCCCAAGGAAAACTTTTGGTATCAAACCATGTAACTTTCCCGCAACCAAGGGGCAGATAAGACAGTACCATATGGTCCCTACCGAGCTTGAACCTACCACCGAACATACGACGGTCCTAGTCACTGTGAATACTGTCAGTTTTCTCCAACACAATTAAGCACCCCAATCCTTGGAAGCGATCCGAAGAAGTCAACCCCAGATCAACCCAAAGGGACAGAAAACTGCAAAGTTTGGATAAATATAACGCTTAGTCACTTTCGTGTAGCGCCGAGTGGTTTTCCTTTCTTCCCTCAAATGAAGAACTTGCCAGAAGGCCAAAGATTCCAGACCAATAAGGAGCTTAAAAACAACGTCCAGGCCTATATTACATCACTGGCAGAAACATTATTCGAAGACCAGATCGAAAAGCGATCACCAGTATGAAAAATACCGACATCTTAACGGTGATTTTGTCGAAAAGTAGCCATGTTTTTGTAGGTAACTTTCGGCAATAAATTCATTTTATTCTTTGCTTGTCTTTTTTTAATGGTCCATCGGATGTTGAAAAAAAAACCAACCTCGTTTATATTGTAAGTAATGTGATTTTTGAGTATTAGATTAAAGAAGGTGATTATACTGCATATAATTTCATCTTTTTATTAGCTTACTAATCACGAAGTTATGAAGGAGTTGTTTAGTAATATCACTTGGTCGAGCTCTCAACTTGAAGTAGATGATGCAATTATTGTTAGCCACTGGACTACTCTTTACACAAGCATATACGTCAACCTTACTCTTTTCATTATTATGAATGTAAGTCCATTGTTAGTTTGATATTTTTACTCTAGATCTCCTATATTTCTACATAACATTGTGTTTAATGTTAAATTGTAATTATAGCTTATCACAACAACGGTTTGTGCAACTCTGCCAGTACCAGCTGGTGTTTTTATTCCCATTTTCCGGATTGGTAAGGTTCATTTAACTTCTCTGTTCTTTTGATTTGCTTCAAGTGTCCTAATCTAGTATCTCTTTTCTTCAAATTCAAAAGATTTATTTATTTAATGTTCTAATTTTAATGCTTTGGAGATATAAAGGGGTTTTCCAGGAGAAATCTATTTTTAATTTATTGCTATATTATTGCTAAAAGAAAATTTTAGCATTTGAGACATTAAATATAAGAATTCATAAAGCATGTATTGTGGGACATTATGATAATTTTGACCCAATTCTTCATACATCAAGCTATCAAAAGATGAAATTCAGAATACAAATATGTCCGTGATATTTTGGTAGAAAGTGTTGCGATACATATTTTTTACACCACGCAGCATTTTCTACCAATTTTTATATATAACAGTACTTTCTACCATAGGTGCTGCCTTTGGACGTTTAGTTGGAGAATGTATGGCTGCATGGTTTCCTGACGGCATACGTATGGGTGATAATATATTCAAGATATTACCAGGAGGTTACGCTGTTGTTGGTAAAATCCATCATTTGAATTGATATAGCAAACTTTAATAGTAGAAGTACATATTTTTAATTTTTAATCGTAAAATATTGCATGTAAAATTTTCAAGATTCTAAAAAAGAAGTTCGTTTGTTATTTTTTATAGAAACACACTTCCAGAATATTTTGTTCAAAGTAATTCAGTCATTTCAGTAATATATATATATATGACGCTAAATTAATACGAAATCCTTCGTTAAATTCTAATTTTATGTATGCTTACCATAATGTTTTGTAAAACAATGAAAATGAATTAATATTTAATAAACGAATTTATTATTATTCACTGGATATTTTAACCTGAATTTTAACCTGGCTTTCAGGGGCTGCAGCTTTATCGGGGAGTGCAACTCATACTGTTTCTACCTCAGTTATCGTATTTGAACTAACAGGCCAAATGTCACATATGCTACCTGTGATCGTAAGTATTCTGTTCTTATAAAAATATACAACATTGAATTAGTAATGGTTATGAATTTGTAACGATATTACCCCACTTCAGGCTTTCCCAGCCGAGGTTTTTTAAAAAACCGCATCATTTCAGTGTCTCTTGATGGGGTATGTAAGATCGATTCCCATTTCAGCCTTTTCATTCAAAATCTGAAAGTGCGATAGGAGATCATGTGACATCGCCCTTTGAACTTTAGATACTGCTTAAGTAAAACATTAATGGTATTGGTGATTATACCTAATACACAAAACAAGATGTTTCTAAAACTTGACTATAATATAGTATTATTATTTTCTTGAAACATAATCACGAAAATTGAAGCACTGAAAGTAAAAGATCACACTGAAACAGAAAAATTAAAAGTTTTGAGGATTTGGCGAGTATTAAATCTGTATTAAAAACATAATATCTAAAGAATCATGAAATTCATAAGTGGTACCACTGTCACAGTTTTTAATATTATTATTTTACAGACTTTTAAAAATGTGCGTTTCACTACAGAAGAATGTTAAACCCTACACACAGAAATGTATTTCTTACCACTGTATGCCTAATTGAGTTACTGTACCGTATTCAAATAAATGACATATATTCCTTTCTGTGCTTTATTTAGTCCAGCCTGTTTCTTTGAACAACTACTCTTCTCCTTCCAGTGTCTTCTCAACTGGTTAAAAATAGTAGAAAGGCTGAAAAGGTACGATTTTTTATACCCTCATCTATAGCCCCTGAAGAAGGCGAGGAGTCTGAAATGGCACGATTTTTGCTGCTATTTTCAGAAAGCCTAAATCGAAAAATCCCGGAATGGGATATCATCTTTGTAATTATGCTTATGGCGCTTAGTCCCCAACCTCATAAAAATGATAAAGATTTAATTTCTTCTTGTTTCCTGTATATAATAATTAAAATCCTGTTTTTTTATATAAATAAGTGTATTATTTCCTTAAAAAACGCTGTTATGATTAAAAAAGTCACTTTTTTCAGCTTCCGTTCTAAATTTCTAGCAAGTCGATTTTCATTCCATTTTTAGATTGCAGTGCTAATTGCCAATGCTATTGCTCAGTTTCTTCAGCCATCTATCTATGATAGCATAATACAAATTAAAAAACTGCCTTACCTGCCTTCTATTATTACTACTTCATCTCAGTAAGTTGAATTTTATTAGTTTAAACCTCTTTCCTGAATCAGAATTCTATAATTAATTAATATGATTTTATGTATAACTGAAACTTGCATTAATACTGGGACATTTAATCTACTTTTATTGCATTTCAGGGCTTATAATATTTATGTAGAGGATATAATGGTACGTGAAATTGTATATATATCAGAAGGTGCTACATATAGAGAAATTAAAACAATTCTGAAAGGCAATAAACGACTGCACTCATTTCCATTAGTGGAGTCTTCAGGTACTATTTTGATTTATTTACTTGGTCAATGAACACATATAAATAGATCAAGAAAAGCTCAACCATAAGCAACTATGTTCAATTTATACGCAAAATATAGTGGATGGGTGTGTCCATGCGGAAGGGATTTTGGATAGGGTTCTTATTTTTCAAGTACATATAGATCAAGAAAAGCTCAACCATGAGAACAAATGCACATGCTCAATTTATACGCAACATGTAGTGGATGGGTGTGTCCATATGGAAGGGATTTTGGATAGGGTTCTAATTTTTCAAGTACATTTAAGAAATCAGACACCAGACAGAAGTCAGAACTTACGTGTAAATTGAAGATGAAGCGGAAGCTATGAAAGGGTTTCTTTAAAATTCTATATGTCTGCAGATGAACCTCTCAGTGTCGCAGTTTTCTAGCTGACAGTCTTTCTAGTTGAGTCTCGGTGTTTAGGCAAATTGCCTAACAGGGTCGTGCTTCTCCTGATCAAATAACGATATTATAAATAGCTTTCTTAAATCTTTTCTAAAGTGGTTGAACTGTATGAACTCTTGAGTGCTATGATTTTTAAAGGCATTTCTTGCAAAAGAAACCGAAACCCTCTTCCAAAAGTATATATATGTACTCAATTCTTCAGAATCCCATGTTTATAATAATGACTGAAAAATAACATTCTAAAATGCCCTGAACATGTACAGTAAAAAATATGCTGTTATTCAAAATTATATCGTTTTACTTAAAAAAGTTTATTATTCATAAATTTATAATTTCTATGATGCTTAAGATTTTACCGCATTGATGAAATCCAGAATATAATAAATGAATACAGTTTCAAATTTTTCGTAAGTGTGAATCTTAGATTCTGATGACATGTATTACAGACATTGTTTTATAAACCATTTCATTATACACACTTATATCTGAAATGCAGAAGAAAAGCTCATAATTTGTTATTAGCACTTTGAAACCAAAACATTTACTACGAAGTAATTCTTTTATTTTGAGAATAATTTAGCAGTAAATAAATATAAATACATATTCTTTTATTTTTATTATTTTATACTTTTCAGACTCCATGATACTATTAGGCTCCGTTCAAAGAATGGAACTTATGCGCTTGTTAGAGAGGCACTTGGGTCGGGAACGCAGATTGGAAGAAGTTGCCAGAAGGCAATCTGTAGATGAAGGAACTTACAAAGCAGTACAAGAACAAGAAAGAAAGATGTCCAGATTTGAAGTTGTTCCTGTTTCTGGGCTTGAAAAAGTAAGATATGAACAGTATTTGTACGAGTTCCAGTCTGTCGTTGAAGATTTTATATACAAGATCTGTCTCGAAAGTAATGCGCCCCATTTTTTTTCTGCCACGATTATCGGTCGCAGAGCGTTGTCGCTTGCACGAAAGGGTGAGTGGAGTCCTTGGAAAAAAGCGCGACCAGGGCCAGTCGGCTTCCTGCTCCTGGAGAGTCACAGTGTCTGTCTCAGTGAACCCTTGTGTGAGTGCTCGGTCCAGATCAAGATAGAAAAAAACCTTCGAGAAGCAATAAGCAGAGTTTTATTTCAAACTTGAGAAAACGCCGTCGGAGACTTTGTCAGGACTGAGTGTTCTGTGAAACATGGTAAAGTCTGTAATAGGGTCCTGAACTGGAACAGGGAGCGGAAGGTACGCTATGTTCTGATGTAGATCCTGTATTGGCGAATAACTGCCCTTGAAAGGGATTTGAAATCCTCTTTTATTAAATCACTATTATTTACACACTTCCCAACTCGGGAGAGATACAGAAAGTAAAAGACACTTGGGTCGAACTTAACAATCAAATAATTTTAAAACTAAAACTAAAATAGAACTTAAATCAAGCTTTGCTCACAGAGCGATTCGCGGAGTTTGGCCTCTATCTGAAAGGGTGCGTAGCAAGATATACTAATACTAGCGCACTTCAAATTGTTTCACAATGCAATCACGTAGTAAGCACTATATGTATATTCACGTAGTAAGCACTATATGTGTACTCACGTAGTAAGCACTATATGGCTTATAAATTTAAACTGCTAGCTGGTCAGACGAACGTCGAGCAGAGTGTCCGTGATCTGAGACTGAAGCTCTCTCACACTGAGAGGTTTCTACCTCTGGCTTAAATAGTACTTGGCTGTACTTCAAAATTAGCATAAGCTGAAAACGCGCGATTCTTCTGACGGGAAGTTGAAACAGAGAGGAGATAGAAAGATTTAAATTAAAATAAAACTTGGTTAGTTTAACTAAAACCTTACATACTTCCCGCCAGAATTGCGATAGTTAAACTACTGTGGTCCAAACGGACCATGTTGAAACTCGCAATTCTAAAATAGTCAAAATTTAACTATTCTAACTTAGGCCAACTCTTACAAAGCAATATCTGTTTGTGAAACAAGTTTACAGACGAAATATTCTTGAACAACAGTCTTCAACATTTTTCTTAACAAGTCTTATTCTTCCAACAAATCTTACTCCTTCCAGCAAAATCTGGAAGGAAAATAATTTTAGTACGACATGATAACAGAGTAATTCTAGGTGGTACAAATCCTTATTTTTACCTGTGTAAAATCGCACACACACATTATCATTCAAGCACAATTAAATTCTTCCCCCAATGCTCTCTCACCGGTGTTGGATGCAAAGCAAACCGCCATTGCGGGTTTTCTGTATTCGGGGGTGTTCAACTCTTCCACCTACGATCGACTAACATTAGTTAGAACTTGACATACGAGACCTGAAAAGACGCCCTATAACCAGCTAATCCTAAGGTTCTCACTAGCTTTATGTATAACACTTTAAGTGTATTTGGTGGAGAGCCTAATTAACACTTGCATTCTAAAATTACTCAATCTTTAACTTTTCATGCATACAATTTTCAGTTTGCACACAACATTCACATTGATATTGCACTTAGCGTGCATTGCTAGCATAATATTATTTGTTACATTTCATAACACATTAACAATTTCACAGCAATCCTGAAATGCAAATAGAAGTTAAATTTCTAAGCTTACAGAAATATAGGTTAAATTTCTAAGCTTACAGCAAGTGCTTCCTATTCCTTTCTCAAGGTACTTTCTTGAAATATCAAATTACATTGAATTAATAGTCTACAGACTAAATCGTGTTTTTCAATTTTCCGAATTTTCATTCTAGACATTTTACAAGTCTTTAGACAAAGCGTCGTACAAAATCATTTAGTTAACATATTCTTTTCAGCAATTCATTGCTTTTACAGAATTAATCTATTTACAAAATTAAGTAATTTTAAATCTTTAAGAATTACAATTTCTTTTAACAAAACATTTTACTTTCCATATGAGAACTTATCGCTCACTTGGCGTAAAAGTCAACCTCGCTTGAGGTAAAATCAGTCCTGCAACTTGCAGTATACTCAAAAATTAACTAAACTTTTGAATACGAAATTGTACTTATCTTATTATGATCGTCCATCCTTTTCTTGGCCCAATCTTTAAAACTTGAGTAAGTTGTGGCCTGGTTCAGTTTCCTCGTTTTTCGTTGTTCTTTCGGAGCCTGCTCGTCTCTTTTTCTTTTGAAATTCCGTCGTTGTATCCTCGGCAATTTCCTTTGTAGAGGAGGTTGCTCCGCTGGACGTTTGGTGGACTGGGCCCTTCTCTCCTGGGCCCTTGCTCGTTGCTTGTCCTGGTTCCTGCTGTATTCGGGAAGTTGATTCTCAGGCTGCAATCGACGTTTCTTGCTTCTCAGGCACCTGTCCGATGATTCCACAGTTCTTTTGGATACATTGGGCTTCCCTTGCCCATTCTGCTTTCTTCTCTTGGTGCGCTCGTAATTCCGTTCGTAGATTTGTTCACCTGCATCGTGAGACTTTCTTTTGAAACCACCTTTTTGGTTCTTATTTCTTTGTTGGGGGGGAGCTTTCTTCTTCTGACATTTCGATGCCGTTGTAGCTGGTTCCTGCTGTTTTTGCTGACGTATATCTTCCTGGCTAGTCGATTGCCTCGGATCCTGAAACGAATCTTTAAATACAGCCATTTTGCTGCGATTATAGAACGGTTTTATTTGGTCCACATTCGCTTTGAGCGTTTGACCATCATTTCTTTTTAATATAACCACTGCCCCCGTAATTTGTTCAATTGTGAACGGGCCTTCAAAACGCGGAAAAAATTTCCCCACCTTTTCCTCTGGGGCATTTGACAAGTTGTGTTTAATCTTCAACACTTCATCTCCCACATTGTACTTGACCTCTCTTCTTTTTAGGTCATAGTACAATTTCTGTTTTCTTTGGGCCATTTCTATATTTTCCGTCGCTTCCCGTATTAACTTTTGTATATCACTCATTTTAAATTCTTCTGCCCTTTCCTGTACAAAGAACAGTTTATCTAGGGGGGTCAAGATCTTTCTTCCTAAGAAGAGTTCAGCGGGTGTTTTTTGTGTAGTATCGTGTTTGGCGGTCCTAAGGGCAAATGCAAATTCATTTATATGGCTATCCCAGGTAGAGTGATAGTTTTTCACATAACTACGAATTATTTTCACTACATTTCTATTCACCCGTTCCGCTATGTTTGACTGCGGACGATACGGGACCATCTTTAGATGACGTATGCCCAGTTTTGCACACATTTCCTCAAACATTTTACTAACAAACTGAGGACCATTGTCTGAAATAACTTTTAGGGGCGCCCCGTATTTTAAAATATACTTATTTAGAATTGAATCTACTACAATTTTTGCAGACGCGCGTTTTAACGGAATTAACTCTAACCATTTGCTAAAATGATCCACTATAACTAAAAGATATCGGCTTTTATTAACTTTACTTCGAGGGTAAGGTCCAAGTAAATCGATGCCTATTATTTGATTTGGGAATTCTGATTTAATACTATTTAGGAACCCGGCCGGGCGGAAATTAACATAATTATTTAATTGACATGTTGGGCACGACTGGACATACGCCCTAGTAAACTTTTGCAGTTCTGGAAAGAAAACTGCCTCGCGAACTCTCTGAACAGTTTTTCTTATACCTAAATGAGCCGAAATGGCACAATCATGCAACTCTTCTAATACATTCAACCTCATGCTAGCTGGGATAACCGGTCTATATTCATGATTCTCATTAGTAGCTTTCGTATAGAATAACAGTCCGTCAATTAATTCGTAATTTTCGGCCCTATTTCTTATCGGCACAATATCCGGATGATTGAAATTCTCAGGGTCGGCCAAATAATTGTATATATTTTTGAACTCCGGATCTTTTTTGAGTTCGGCTATTACTGTTTCACGAGAATCTAATACTTTGGATGTTAACATGGCTATCTTAATTACACTTCCATTTTCATCTAAGTTAATTCTGCTTAAAGCATCTGCCACAACATTTTCTTTTCCCGGCGTATGTTTAATTATTAGGTTATATTCCTGTAATTTGAGAGCCCACCTTATTAATCTGGGTGATAAATTTTTTCCAGAATAGAGTCTAGTGACCGCCGCGTGGTCGGTATATACAGTTACTGGAGAACTTCCAAAGAACACACGAAATTTCTGTACTGATGCTAACACTGCGAGAGTTTCTCTCTCTGTTGCGGAATAGTTTCTCTGGGTTTCATTTAATGTTCGGCTGAAAAAGGCCACGGGTTGACCATTTTGGGAAAGCACTGCACCAATCGCGAAATCTGAAGCGTCCGCTGAAATCTCTAATCCTTTATCCCCTTCTGGAAATTTTAAGACGGGAGCTTGAGTCAATGCGTCTTTCAATTTTTGAAACGCCAAGTTGGCTTCTGTTGACCACGAAAACCTAGCTTTCTTTCTTTTCAACTTTAGCAGTGGCTCAGCTATTTTTGCAAAGTCTTTAATGAAGGACCGATAATATGAACACATCCCAAGAAACGACGATAGTTTCTTCGCTGTGTTAGGAACAGGATAATTTTTAATAGCTACTATTTTCGAGGGATCGGTTTCTATTCCCTTTTGGGAAATTTTAAATCCTAAATAACGTAACTCTTTTGAGGCAAATTTACATTTGGACGCATTTATCTTTAAACCAGCTTCATTTAACAATGAAACCACTTTTCTTAAATCTTGTAAGTGTTGTTCTAGATTACTACTCGTAATTATAATATCGTCTAAATATATGAACGTGCTTTTACCAAGGACTGGTCTTAAGACGATGTCCATACATCTTTGGAACGTTGATGGCGCACCGGATAACCCGAAAGGCATTCTAAGAAATGCGTATGTGCCAGATTTAGTTATGAACACGGTTTTGTGTACGTCTTCGGGTTTTACCCCAATCTGAAAATAGCCACTCGTAAGATCTAACATAGTCATGTATTTTGTAGACGAAATATTTCGAATTATTTCTTCAATTATCGGCAACGGATATACAGGATATTTTGTAACTGAATTTAACTTGCGATAATCTATAGCAAAACGCCACCGCTTCGGGTGCGTAATCGGGTAATCATTATTTTTCTTACACAGGACAACGGGGCTAGCGTAACTGCTAGAAATTGGCGTGATGATTTTATTCTTTAACATCTCTTTAATATGATGTTCAATTATTTCTTCTTTGACCCTATCATATCTATATGGCTTTTGCCTAACTGGCTGAGCATTCCCCGTGTCAATGTCGTGGTTCACCACCTGTGTAAAACCCGGTACATCACTAAATAAATTCGAAAAATGACTAACCAGCCCTTGGATTTTCTCCTTTTCTTCTGCTGGTAAATGTTGCAAGTCCAGCTGCGGGGGCTTATCATTCTTGGCTTCAATTGGCTTCATATTTAATGTCAACTCTCCCCCTTTGAAATCAATTTTTGCTTCTGCCAAACTAAAAAAGTCCACACCTAGAATAATACATGTTTGCAGGTTTCGCACAATATAAAACAGGATTCTTACCTGTTCGTTGTTGATACGCACGAACAACGGTACTTTTCCTAAACAGCTACACTTTTCTCCTTGGGCCGCTATGACATCCGTGTCTCTTGCACTAAAAATTCTGTAACGGCGAAAGTGCTTTTTAAAGAATCTTTCCGATACGAAGCTGCTTTGGGCTCCTGTATCCAAGAGGGCTGTCGCCGGTATGTTGTTGATTAGAACTTCAATCTTCGGCAAACTCAAATTCTTCACGACCACGGTGTTTAAATTGATTTTGGAAGGGTTTTGCGCTGCTTCGGACTTCTTCACCTTCCTCGAAGAAATCCCTCTTAGTTTAAATTCTTTTTCTTCTGGTTGCCCTCGGAATCTTTGCTTGTTCTTCTATTAAATTCCCTTCGTTCGCCGCTCGCTTTAGGAGACACATCTTTCTTCGGCCATTGCTTCGCCTTATTCCCGTAACTTTGATTTTGCTTTTGCTGGGGTCTTGGCGAACTCCACTGACTTCTTCGCTCAAATTGGCGTCGTCGTTCGTTGTCGGCTGTTCTTCGGCTTTCAAATTGTACCGCGAGCTCAAATAATCTATCTAATGTTGTTGGATTTCTTAGTTCGATGAAATCTTGAACTTGGGGCAGTAGCCTAGGAAGTATAACTTGAATAATTTCAGGATCCGGGCGACTTCCATACAAAAGCTTGAAAACTTGAATTTTCCTCAAAATAAAATTAGACAAATCTTCTATTCTTTCTTGGTATCGGCTAAACAGTTCAGCTTCCAATCTGGCTCGATCTCGCACCACGGGAAATGCTTTCACTAGAGAATTCTTGAAATTTTCATACGTGTATGTGGGGCTTCCTGGTTCCCCCAAGAGATTCTTTCCGATGCACTTGAACCAACTTAGCGCTTGGCCCTTCAAAGCGCTGGTAGCAAGAGCGACTTTCTGAAATTCGTGGACTGGATATAGCATGAAGTGGGAGTCTAGCTTTTCCAGGAAATTGATTACGGCTGTCTTGCCGTCAAAACTTGCCGCTGGCTTCATGGCTGCTCGCATGGTTTGTACGATGTAGCCGAATCCTTCTATGCCAGGAGGTGCTATCTCAGGATTCTGGACAGGTACAGCAGGTGTCTCAGGTTCGTCTTCTTGTTGTTGAGGCCATCCTCTTCTTTTTGTGCGGGCGCCACTATCAGGACTTAGCATTCTGTGTGTATTCTTTGAGAACATGGTAAATTCTGTAAAGGGTTCTTATCCTTACGTTCTAAGTCCTGAACTGGAACAGGGAGCGGAAGGTACGCTATGTTCTGATGTAACTGCTGGGCTGGAGAATAACTGCACGTGAAGGGATTTGAAATCCTCTTTTATTCAATCACTATTAAATACAAACCTCCCAATTCGGGAGAGATACAGAACGTAACAGACCACACTTTGGTCGAACTTAACAATCAAATAAATTTAAATAAATTAAAATAGAACTTAAATTAAACTTTGCTTCGCAGAGCAATTCGCGGAAGTTGGCCTCTATCTAAAAGGGTGCGTAGCAAGGTATACTAAATACTACCGCACTTTAATTTATTTTACAATGCAATCACGTAGTAAGCACTATGGCTTATAAATTTAAACTGCTAGCTGGTCAGACGAACGTCGAGCAGAGTGTCCGTGATCTGAGACTGAAGCTCTCTCACATTGAGAGGTTTCTACCTCTGGCTTAAATAGTACTTGGCTGTACTTCAAAATTAGCATAAGCTGAAAACGCGCGCTTCTTCTGACGGGAAGTTGAAACAGAGAGGAGATAGAAAGATTTAAATTAAAATAAAACTTGGTTAGTTTAGCTAAAACCTTACAACTTATGCGTTGCTTCAGTCCTGATTTGTCCCCGCCCAACTTTTTTTTTGTTCCCGAAGATTAAAAAATCCCTCAAAGGACAGCATTTAGGGAGGCTGGAGAACATCAAGGTGGCTACGAGAGGCTACCAAAGGACATCCCTGTGACGGACTTCCAGGACGCATATAAAGCATGGAAATCGCGTTGGAACAAGTGTTCCAACGCGATTTCCATCCAGGAAGGATGTATTTCAAAGAATATTGAGTAATTGTACGAATCGGTTCAATAAATTTCTTTAAAAAAATGGGCGCATTACTTTCGGGACAGACCTTGTATAATTATGTGATTAAATATTTAGAGAAATTAGTCTAATTGTATGTAATTATTTTTAGTACTCAACAAGAGATTCTCCTCCACCATCTCCTCCAATGACTCCTACATCTCCAAAAAAGTCTATTTTGAAGCACTCTCCAATGCATTCTCCTTACTCGACTATAACATCGAGTATTGCACACGGTGAGAACTTTTCTTTAAAGTTTAGGAGTTCGCTGAGTTAAATTCAGTGAAATGTTTAGTACTATTTTTTCTATAATTTTTTGTCATTTCTTTCGTTACTTTGTCAAGTGTTTTCCACTCTGGATTTACTTTCACATAACATTGATAAAAATAAAATAAAAAATCTGACCTAGCTTTAAGGCTTTAGAATTCAGCATCTGTAATAGCAGGCTAATAATCTTTTAGATCTCTAATGCTGTATTTGATATGTGCAGAGCAAAATGTTTATTCACTGTTTGATTGTGTAACTCTTTATACCTGTCGAAAAGACTTTTTCAAAATATTTTTATATCTATAATATTGCGTAACAATCCCATAAGCTTATAAAATCTTAGATCTTCCTTTTCTCTCGTTCCTAACGATTTTATTTTTGCCATTTTGATCTTTGTAATTTTTGGTTACTGTGTAAAACATAAATCTTTATCTTTAAAGAGAAAAGAAAACAAATTCCTTCTTGGGATTACTTCATTTTTATATACACTCATGTCCATAAATTAAGAATAATTCGGAGTCACGCGGAAATCGAACTCTAAAATAAATATATCACCTCTGAAATCACTACACACATCTTCAAGAATCATATGCAAATTTCAGGAAGTAACCAAATGACACCGATGGTACGTCACAATGACAAGAGTGTAAGAGAGTGATATGTAAGGAATACAGGCAAAGAAGTAAAATTGTTCGCAGGCGCTTTACAAGCATTTCAGTGCAATAACCGAATTGTTATGACACTATCGGCCGTCTGGACTGTGGGCGTACCCAAATGAAGTATCAGACGAACTTGGAATTGCCCAGAGTGTCATCTCCAGGCTTTGGGAACAATTCCAAGATGATGGTAATGTGAGTAGATGTTACAGCCCAGGTCGCCCCAGAGTTACAACGCCGAATCAGGACAGGTATTTGGCAGTTACTGTGTTAGGACTGTATGTTCGGTGCATATTCTTGGCAAACATCTTCGTGAACTCCTTAAGTCCTGATCTGGAACAGGGAGCTTAATGCAGCTATGTCCTGTGGTAGATACTGTGATTAAATGGTAGAAGAACTGCACTTGAAAGGGATTTAAAATCCTCTTTTATTAAATCAAGATTATTTACAAACCACTTCCCAACTCGGGAGGGATACAGAAAGTAAAAGACCACACTTGGGTCTAAAATGAACAATCAGATAAATTTAAAACTAAAGCTAAATAGAACTTAAATAGTCGTTGCTCGCAGAGCTATAACGCAAGGTTGGCCTCTGACTAAATGGTGCGTAGCAAGATTTACTAATACTGACGCACTTGGATTTATTTCAATAAGCAATCACGTAAAGCGCTATGGCTTAGAATTTAAATGCTAGCTGGTCAGGCGAACGTCGAATAGAGTGACCGTGATCTGAGACTAAAAGCTCTCTCACATTGAGAGGTTTCTACGTCTGGTTTAAATAGTCGTTGGCTCCAATTCAATTAGCATAAAGCTGAAAACGCACGCTCCTTCTAACGGGAAGTCGAAAATGAGAAGGGATAGAAAGATTTAAATTAAAATAAAACTTTGTTAGTTTCACTAAAACCTTACATACTTCCCGCCAGAATTGCAGCAGTTGAACTACTGTGGTCCAAACGGACCATGTTGAAACTTGCAATTCTACGACAAAATACTCAAAATTTAACTCTTCTAAACTTAGGCCAACCCTTACAAAACAATAGTAGTTGGCGAAAATTTACAGACGAAAACTTGCTTTGTACATAACTCTTCATCTCTTTTGTGTACATTTAGTTTCATCTACATCTTACTCCTTCCAGCAAAATCTGAAAGGAAAGAAATTTTAGTACAACATAACGGCTTTATTTTCCTACCCGTGTAACAGGCTTTATTTTCCCACCCGTGTAAATTCGCACACACACATTATCACACAAGCAAAATTAAAATCTTCCCCCAATGCTCTCTCACCGGTGTTGGATGAAAACCAAACCGCAATTGCGGGTTTTCTGTGTTCGGTGGTGTTCAAATCTCCCACCTACGATCGACTAACATTAGTTAGAACTTGACATACGAGACCTCCAAAGACGCCCTATAACCAGCTAAACCTGAGGTTCTAACTAGCTTCATGTCTAACACTTTAAGTGTATTTGGTGGAGAGCCTATTAATACTTGCATTCTTTTAATTCTATCTCGCCTTTTCATGCATACAATTCGCAGTTTGCACATAGAATGCTTCATTCACATTGACTTTGCACCTAGCATGCATTGATAGCATAATACCATTTGTTACATTTTATGAAACTTAACAATTTCATAGCAATCATGAAATACAAATGTAGGTTAAATTTCTAAGTTTACAGCAAATGCTTCCTATTCTTTTCTCTCAAAGTACTTTTCTGAAACATCACATTACACTGAAATAATAGTCCATAGACTAAATCGTGTTTTTCCATTTTCCGACTTTCCATTCTAGAAATTTTACAAGTCTTTCGACAAAGCATAATACAAAATCATTTAGTTAACATTTTTTTTCAGCAATTTATTGCTTTCACAAAACTAATGTATTTACAATGCTTCAGAATCTACTTTACAAACATTAAGTAATTTTAAATCTTTGCAGAATTACAATTTTAAACAAAAACATTTTTTTTTCAAAATAAGTAATTATTTATCGCCCACTTGGCGTAAAACTCAACCTCGCTTGAGGTAAAATAGACCCTGCAACTTGCAGTACACTCGAAAATTAACTAAACGTTGGAATAAGAAATACTACTTATCTTGTTGTGGTCAGCCATCCTTTTCTTGGCCCAATCCTTGAAAGTTGGGTAAGTTGAAGTTTGGGCCAGTTTCCTTGATATTTGTTGTTGGTTATTTCCAGCTTGTTGCTCATCTCTCTTTCTTTTATAATTCCCTCGTTCCATCCTGGGGTACTTGCGTTGGGGAGGAAGGTGATCTGCTGGGCGTTTGCTGGACTGGGTCCTCGTTCGTCGCTGCTCCTGGTTCCTGCTGCATTCGGGACGTTGATCCTCAGCCTGCAACCGAGGCTGCTTGCTTCTCAGGCACCTCTCCGATGTTTCTGCAGTCCTCTTGGCTACTTTGGGCTGTTCTTGCCCATTCTGCTTTGGTCTTTTATTACTTGCACCTGCATTGTCCGTCTTTCTTTTAAATCTACATTTTTGGTTCTTATTTCTTCTACTTTGTTGAGGGGGAGCTTTCTTTTTCTGTCCTCTCGATGCCATTGTTGCTGGTTCCTGCTGTTTTGGCTGAAGTACATCTTCCGTGAGAATGGGTTGCCTCGGATCCTGGAAAAAATTTTTAAACATTTCCATTTTATTACGGTTGTAAAATGTTTGATTTGGTCAACATTCGCCGTAATTGTTTCCCCGTCGTTTCTTCTTAATACTACCATCGCTTTTGTTACTTTCTCGATAATGAACGGTCCTTCAAAACGCGGAAAAAATTTCCCCACCTTTTCTTCTGGGGCATTTGACAAGGCATGTTTAACTTTCAGAACTTCATCTCCCACACTGTACTTGACCTCTCTTCTCTTTTGGTCATAATATAAATTTTGTTTCCTCTGGGCCATTTCCATATTACCCGATGCTTCCCGTATCAATTTCTGGATATCAGTCATTTTAAATTCTTCTGCCCTTTCCTGGACAAAGAACAGTTTATCTAAAGGTGTTAAAATCTTTCTTCCAAGAAATAGTTCAGCGGGTGTTTTTTGTGTAGTATGATGTTTGGCAGTTCTAAGTGCAAATGCAAATTCATTTATACGGCTATCCCAGGTAGAGTGGTAATTTTTAACTTAATTTCGAATGATTTTCACTACATTTCTATTAACCCGTTCTGCTATGTTTGACTGCGGACGATACGGGACCATCTTTAGGTGACGTATGCCCAGTTTTGCACATATTTCCTCAAAAATATTACTAACAAACTGGGGACCATTATCGGAAATAACTTTTAGTGGCAACCCGTTAAAATATACTTATTTAGAATTGAATCTACTACAATTTTTGCAGACGCGCGTTTTAAAGGAATCACCTCTAACCATTTGCTAAAATGGTCCACTATAACTAAAAGATATCGGCTTTTGTTAACTTTACTTCTAGGATAAGGTCACAATAAATCGATGCCTATTATTTGATTTGGGAATTCTGATTTAGTACTATTTAGGAACCCGGCCGGATGGAAATTAACATAATTATTTAATTGACATGTTGGGCACGACTGGACATACGCCCTAGTAAACTTTTGCAGTTCTGGAAAGAAAACTGCCTCGCGAACTCTTTGGACAGTTTTTCTTATGCCTTCCTCACCGTGCAAACATCGTAAGCGAATGCCTTCAATCGGAGGATATCACTCGTATAGACTGACCAGCATTCTGACCGGACTTGAATCCAGTAGAGCACGTGTGGGACATGCTTGGCCGAAGAGTTGCAGCCCGTCAAACCTCCTCCTACATGTCTACCGGAACTTCGGAGAGCACTGCTTTTTGAGTGGTGTAATATCCCCCAAGATCAGATCGATAATTTGATACTCAGCGTGCCTAGGCGTTGTACGGACCGTATTGCATCGTCTGGGAGACATACAATGTATTAACAATCAACCGAACATGTAATGTTGGTTTTTTGTAAATAGATTTTTTTTTGTAATTTGCTCCAGGGAGAAAAAATCGCTAATTTTTTTAATAATATCAAACGTATAGCATATGTTTTTGCTCTTTACCTTTTGTTTAATGAATAAGCTTTACAAATAAGTCAAATTTGTTCTGCTTCTAACTCTTCCTTTGCCTGATTTTGCATTATCCTTAATTTATGGACATGAGTGTATCAATACTAAAGGTATGTATCAATACCATATCAATACTAAAGGAACTTTCACAAATATGCTGGTTTGATCTATCTAATATTACATTTTATGATATTAACTATAAATCGAAATCTTTCAGAAGGTTATACCTGATGTTTCGGTGTACGCTCATATTTATAAACTGCTCATAAAAAGTTCATTATATTGCAGCAGATTAAAATTCTTCATGAATGATAGAGAATTAACAGAAGAATAAAATTCTGCTCATTACAAGCATGCACGAAAAGGCAAAGTAATGCAAAAAGAGAAATATAATAAAAAACGATCATGAACGTTTATACGGATTATGAGTAACAAACGGGAAACATGATTTTTGACATTACGTAGCATGATAGTTAGCATCTCTGTTCTGACAAACATTCTATTATTCGAGTCAGTTTGGAAAGCTTAATTCGATATCTAACAAAAGAGAGGATTAATGATGGAAATAATAAATAAATGCTCCATGGCGAAGGATTCGATTTGCGTTAAATAAAGTTCTAATCGGAGTACTTTAGTAGAAGAAGTAAACTTTCAGTATCAGGGAAGTGCGGCAAACATATGAATCAGCAATATAACTGGAACAGATGCCAACCCATATCATTAGGGTATATTTTGTATGGTTAATTAATTAAGTCAAAGCATAAGGGGATTATCTACCTCAACATAATGCCTTAGGGGATGCCTTTTGGAAGCATGTAAAAAGAGCGATAAGTGATATCTCCATTGAGATTCTATATAACCTCACGAAGTAATGATCTGTACTAAAACGGAAAATTAGTTTCATGACGAAACAACACCTTATCCTTTTCCACGGTCGACGAGGAGAGTTCTTGTCTATTCACATCTCTCATGGCTTTGTGACTATGCGCATATCTTGCAGTTCAAGTACAATGCAGCATCTTATATTGTATAAAGAATATTCATACACCTTGTATATGTTCGTAGGCTTCTATAGTATTTTCAAGACACTGAAAAAAACTTACAGTTGCATCTGCAAACAATAAGGCAAAATGAACTTTTTAACCTCTGCTGCACCAATATTAATTTCTCGTAACTGACTCTACAACACTCTAAGAAATACCAAATGCAAGATCTTAAGCTGATGCTTCTATTTTGAGAATTCTAACACATCTAAAACACTTCTCTGTCGAAGAAGGATTCTCATTTTGTATCTTCAAAATGAAGCAAATATTCAAGGATGAAAGGAAAGTATCCCACTTTATCCTCTCTTTCTTTAAAAGTTTGTTTGTATTTTACTATATATCTAAAATTATGGGAAAAGAAAATAATGAGAAATCGCTCCTACTGCTTTACTCTACATGTTACTTTGTTGCTGAGCTATGTTTCATACATATATGCAAGTATTATATCAGAAAATATTTCCAATGCCGAATGCCGGTGTGAAATGTTCAGGTTTTGCCCATTTATTCTAATTTTCTAATTATATTTTATGTTGACTAAAACAGAACTGGTTTATTTAGGTTTATAAATCTTGTATTAGATCATGGAGACTTTTGAGTATTTTATTTTTTGCTTTAAATTGATTTTTATTTTACTAGTAGCTTCATGTAAGTCTGTCAGGACTGGGTGTTCGGTGCAAATTCTTGGCAAACATCTTTATGAAACTCCTTAAGTCCTGATCTTGAACAGGGAGCTGAATGCAGCTATGTTCGGTAGTAGGATACTGTGATTAAGTTGGAGAATAACTGCACTAAGAAGGGATTTAAAATCCTCTTTTATTGAATCAATATTATTTACAACCACTTCCCAACTCGGGAGGGATACAGAAAGTAACAGACCGCACTTGGGTCTAAAATGAACAATCAGCTAAATTTAAAACTAAAGCTAAATACAAATTAAATTAATCTTTGCTCACAGAGCTATACGCGGAGTTGGCCTCTAACTAAATGGTGCGTAGCAAGATTTACTAATACTACCGCACTTGGATTGATTTCAAGCAATCACGTAGCAAGCACTATGGCCTAGAATTTAACTGCTAGCTGGTCAGGCGAACGTCGAATAGAATGACCGTGATCTGAGACTAAAAGCTCTCTCACACTGAGAGGTTTCTACCTTTTGCTTAAGTAGAACTTGGCTCCACTTCAAATTAGCATAAAGCTGAAAACGCGCGCTTCTTCTAACGGGAAGTTGAAACTGAGAAGAGATAGAAAGATTTAAATTAAAATAAAACTTTGTTAGTTTAACTAAAACCTTACAAGTCACTTTTGTATTCGCAAAAAATAGCTTTATGTAACTCAACTCACATTTGGATTCATGGTTCCTGCCTGAAATTTTTATTACCCATTCCAATAGTTAACTTTCATATGCATTTCAAAGTCTTCCTCACTCTTTTGTCTTTCCATGCAATGTGTTTTAATTCAAATACATATTCTTTTTCATGATGTAAATTTTGCATTTCAGTATCAGTTCACTTGTTTTTTTTCTTGCATGTAGATTCTTTATCCATGTTTTTACTTTTAATTTTCTGTTTTGCTTGTGACTTATCTCACTTGTCTGACAGTAGCATCAGAACAAGCCCACGATTCATCATTCATCGGGGCAAGGAGTGCAAGTGCCTGTCGTTGACAAGTGCCTTGAGTACCATACAGGTGACAGTACGACTTTGCTCAATTTCGCTCCCAATTTTAATGCAGAGCACTCTGGGGGAACGGGTCCGTCGGTCTCCCACCCCTCCTCCTCTGTCACCAGCTCTTGAAATGTCTTTCGGCTCGCCGCATATTTAGAGTGCCTCCATGTCACACAGACACTATACATTTACAAACATCCATGCCTTCTCCGGGAATCGAACACCGGGCCCTTTGGTACGACAGTTAGCGTCGCTAACCACTATCCCGGCTAGGCGGCCTTTTAATTTGTTCTTATTCTAAATAATCAGGTTACGAAAGTCTTCGTCAGTATTACTGCTTTACTTTTATTTTAAACATCTGAAAAATTATTTCATTACTTTCAGTTGAATTTGATTCATAAACACATTTATCTTTTATATAATAAGAAAATGACATATCGGTTTTTTATAATGCAGTTTAACTTTAATCTTTGGTAGATTTGAAATGTATTTATATTTTACTTGTTTACTCCACAGCAACATATTTATTTTTGCATTTGCTTTCTTTCATTGTTTCCAACGGAAGCAATGAATCAATTTTTCAAATTTTTCAGATCAAAAGCAACGGTAGCAAATAGAGCATTGAAGGCTTTTGTGTCTCATGACTTTTCTATCATTATGACTTATTCTTTAAATTCTCATTTATACATATGACATCACATTTATACATATATATGAAAGATATAACAAAATAAGACAGCTGCTTTAAGAAACGATTGGCGACCTCAAAAATAACTATTCTAAATTTGGTGTTCTCCTCCCTCAGCTCATCTGTTCTCCTAAATTCGAGATCTTTCCACGTTAAATAACAACCTAAAATTAACCAATCACAGATTAGCCGTGCTTATGCTGTTGTATTCCTGGCATATTGTATTCGAGCAGTGTCTTATGCATCATACTTAGTATAAATACACTTTGTGAAACACCAACGCCATTCCTTTCCCTAGCTTCCGCCTTCCAACATTTGCACGCTGCTATGTCTCCTTGCCTAAAATGACGTCGTATCCCTTTACCTGTGTATATAAAAGTTATTGTAATTGCTTATGATCTAAAAGTATCTTATCTACTTATGAGATATTTCTCCGCCTTCTTCGCATGCCTTCATGGTGTAGTGGTCAGCACGCTGGGCTCGTATTCCAGAGGTCTGTGGTTTGAGTCCCGGCGAAGGCATTGCTCATTTTTCATGACTCCTTTAAAAACATACCTAATGTCTCTACAGTGCTCCCGAACTAAAGAAAGGTAGTGGATGATGATTCTCCACCACCGGGATTTGGCGATTGGGTCCCCTAATCCCCAGTCGCCCTTTAAAAGGGGGAGTGTATAAGGTATTTCTCCCGCCTTCTTCGCATGCCTTCGTGGTGTAATGCTTAGCACACTCGACCATAACCGAGAGATCCGTGGTTCGATTCCCGGCGAAGGCATTGCTCATTTATCACTTCTTCTGCTTCGAAATAACCCAATGACTCTACATACTAAGTATCGTATCTACTATCTAAAGTTATTGTCATTGCTTATGATCTAAAAGTATCTTACCTACTATTATTTCAAATGTGTAAAAATGAAGATTAGTGATTTGTAAAAATCCAGTTTTGTTACCTTCGTCAGTACACATTCAACTCTCAGCCATTACGACTGTAAGCTACTCGAGGTACCGGGTTAATCCTACGCAATTAAAATACTACATATACAATGTATACCTATGACATCATCAGTTAGTTCGTAGCAGCTACATTCACTACACATTCAGGTATTTTTGTTTTATCAAAGGTTTTTCAACTAAATGTTTTACTGAAAGATCGAAAAATTGTACGTTACAAAAATATCTCATTTGTTTTTAAGAATGCAGACTTCAAGCTAATTCGAAGTAAAAAAAATATCAAAAAGTTTTGAGCTTTTTGCATCAAGAAAATCTTATTTAATGTGTAGAGTCGTTAAGTTTTTTTTTAAAAAAGGAAAGAGGAAAAATGTTCACTGCCCTCACCAGGACTCAAACCCTAGACCTCTGGAATACGTGTTGAGTATGTTACCGTTACATCACAAGGGCTTCTAGAAAGAGGATAAAACACCTACTATATACATATAAATTATAATGTGCTATATATAAATTATAATGCACGAAAACGTATATATTTATATTTATTTGTTGCTTATATACTAGTGCAAATTACTTTAATTAACTTGCTACTGTACAAGCTTACTAGTTATTATTGGCTGTTCAAATTACATTTCCTCTCCAAAAATCCTAATTATAATTCTGTTTAATCCTCTGAGTGTCATAGTTGCTTCCATCTGGTCTCTCTGCACTCTGTGTACATTACCTCGTTCTTCTAAATGTTCCACTCTTTTTCATTATTTTTTTTATTTCTTATGATGTAGAAATCACTCTTATAATGTGTAGGTAGGTTAGGCAAATAGTTGTTTTACAAATCAAGGTATTAAAGGTTAAATAAATACAGCACTTTATTAATAACTCTAAGTAGCTTTGTAATTCAGCGAGTTAAAATATGTTGTGCTTTTTTTCATGTATTTCAGATTCCAGATTACGAGCAGCTTTTGAAGCAATATTTCGAAAAGCATTGACTTTACAAGATGCAAATCCAAGTGAAAAGGTAAAAATTCCAGGCAAAAATAATTAAACCTCTTTGAAAGACATATTTTGTTGAAATTTTATCGGATGCATATTATTTCATTTCGATACTGTCATAGTAATGTCTTCAGTTATTTAGGCTTATAAAATTTTACAGCTTGAGGATATTTTCATGGATAATTTATCGAAATGTATTTCTTTTCAGTCAGATAGTGGACCTCCTACTCCAAATATTCAAAAAAGAGTGCAATTGGTATGTCTATAGAATATTTATAATTTTTCCATTCATTTTTTAGCAGATAGGCAGTGCTGTATGAATGTTATTAGGCTTTACGAAATGTTATTACGAAACTCAATTGATATAGCTGCCAGTCCTAAAACGTGTTTATACAGTTCTAATATACTATTTAATTTACAAATATATTTCCGCGTGTGAAATTCTTATTTTAAATAGAGAATTTCTGCGAAATATATTTTATTACTGCGGAAATGCTTAATTCAAAAACTAGGCAATGTTTTGAAATTATTTTTGCTGCATATGAAAGAATAATACAAAAGTGTTTTTATTACATTATTACAAAAAGTTAGAATGCAAAAGACGAAATTGTTTAATGTGCGTTCAATAAAATTCCGCATGCTGTTTTTCAGCGTGCTTTGGCAATGGATCTCGCTGATTTCCTCGGACTCCTGAAAACGCTTCTATAGCCTGTTCAACAAGTACTGTCGATGTGCAATCGTAATTTTTCGAGTTCTGTCTCTAATGTCTGTAATGGCTTTTTTGGTACATATGTTTCTAGTGTTTAAATGTGTCTTTAAATTTTCTGATCCAAATGCAAATTACAAAGATATTTCGAGCTATTTTCTAGTGTTTCTTGAAGCACTTATCTTTGCACAATCTTCTTATCTTTGCACTTATCTTCTTATCTTTGCACAATAATGAAAGCTTTTGTTATTCGTACATTGGGTTTCTCCCTGCATTGCTCTCTTTTTTATGTAGAAGTTAATATTCAGAGACTTTTTGTTCATTACTTCACTTTTTTGTTGTTACACTTCGCATTTGTCTGACAGTAACTACATAACAAGCCCACGAAATTCATCTTGGCAAGGAGAGCAAAATTATGCCTGTTGTTGGCAAGAGCCTTGAGCACCATACAGGTGACATACGACTTCGCTCAGTTCCGCTCCAGTTTTGATGGAGAGCACCCCGGGAGGATGGGTCGGATGGTATCCCACCCCTTTTCCCGTACGTTCAACCTCTCGAGAGGGCTTTCAGCTCGTCATACATTTAGAGTGCCCCCATGCCGAAAAAGCATTATACATTTACAAACATCCATGCCTTCTCCGGGATTCGAAACCCAGGCCCTTCGTTACCGTAGTAGGCTCCCCTAACCACTATACCGTCTGAGCGGCACTTCACTACTTTTATATCTGAAGTTAATATGTAGAGTCATTAAATTTACTTCGAACTACGAATCTTGAAAAATGTGCAGCGCCCTCACAGGGATTCGAACTCTGTACCTCCCGATTTGCAAGGCGGACGTACTTTCAATTACGTCATGAAAACATGAGGTAAAAAGGGAGATAATATCCAAACATATTACATATGATGATCAACTGGAAAGAATACTGAATACTGGAAAAGGAAATTGAAGCTACTGTTTCGCCATGAATTACGTTGAAATGAAAAGTAGTTTAAAGTAATATTAATTCCTTCGAATAATTTTGCAAAAATGTTGATTTCGATGCATTCCCCTGCGTTTGGTGATTATGAGTATACCCTTGCTATCATTGTTGTTTCTAAAATTTTCTACGCTTGGTACACATTTATAATTTTTATGTATTTAAAACTAATGACTTCATGACATCTTACAATGAATACTGATGCTATTTTTATTCGGATTAATCTTTAAACGCAACTACCATTAGTTCCTGTATTAATAAAGATAATATATCGTTATTTAAAATGAGTGGAATTAATTACACTTTTTTACTTTACCTTAGTAATAAAGATTTCAAAAGCAATAATTTTCTTTTACCTTCAAACCCTCGAACGGGTCAAACCAACATGTATTTCAACAGTATTTAACCTACTACTTTTACATAACTACAGATACGCATATCTTGGCCTGTTCGGAGAGAAAAGTAGTAAAGTAAGGATTTATTTTGAAAGCATGCATTTAAAGAATTGTACATCCATGCCAACAAATGTGGTCCTGTATTTCTATTAAATTACATCTTGCAATTTACATGCATTTCTAATACTCTTGTATTGAATGCTGCTAAATTTACGTTCCTCATGTTGTTGGCATTTATACAGGCTGCTCACCCATTTTTAGAAAGATTTCGATAAAGAATTAAAGAAAAGCATATGTTTTCGAATAAATATTGCCGGCAGCTGCTTATTATTAAAATGAGAAATATCTCTTGTTACTTTTAAATCTATTCTTCTTTCAAAATGTCGGATGTAAACACGTATGGACTTAAAGATATGTTTTTGCACTTTCCGAATATAAATATTCCTTCTCCATAATTCAAAACGTTATGAAATGCGTAGTGTGTAGATTTTTAGGTGCAAAATAAGCAACACTATTAAACGGAAAAGGAAAAACTGTCAGCCATTACTTCTACATGGAAATAAGACTTTAAACGAACACCCGAAAAGAGAAATGTATTTTTTCTAATGTTTCCAAAGGTAGATAGCTGCTAACAAGAGAAAATTCGCGGACGCAGAAATCAGTTGCAGTCTTTAAAAACATCCGTAGCAACAATAAATAAAATAATAAATAAAGATTTACAACTTAAAAAAGCTAAAAAACATAACGTTCCCCTGCTTTTGCCAAGGCATGTGGCTACACACAGAGTAATTTGTAGAATCTCGCATGAAAACTATCTAACACAAGATAAATGGAAACACATTGTGATCCTTAAAGAAGCATGAGTTTATCTAAATGTAGCAAAAAAATGCCTATTTTCTATTGAAAATGAGCAGACAAAATATACAAAACCTGGTTCCGTCAAAGAAGTTTCAGTAAGAGGTTTATGATTGTCGCAAGATTCCCTAATAATGAGAAATTCAAAACAAGAAGAGTTTGGAGAAAAGTGTTAAAATCAACCCAACGTGCTGTAGAGTCATTAAGGTTCAGAAGCAGGAGACACGAAAAACGGGCAATGCCATCGCCGGGACTCGAACCTGGACCTCTCGAATACGCACTGAGTATGCTACCGTTACACCACGAAGGCATGCTGGAAGGAGGGAGAAAATACCTTATAGTGCTGTCAAGAGGAAGCTTTATATATGATATTTACAGAAAAAATTCCATTTCTTTTCCCCAATTTATCTTTCAAATTAAAACTAAACATTACTTCACTAACTGGCAGTTTAAATGCAGCGTTTTGTTATTCTGTAAGTAGCAGTAGAGAATAATATTATAATTATTAAATATTTACTTATTATTTTCTCAGAAATTCTCACTTTCCTCGGTGAGCATCTTAAAGATGTGAACTCTACCTTAATTTAAAATATTTTATATCACACTGTCTAAAGTCTAATTTACTATCAATTAATTATTGCTGTAATTCAAAATTATAATATAAAAATAAGATCTTTATATGTTAGCTTTTAAAAGATTAATTTGACACAGTATGCACCGCCGTCGATTATTTTGATGTGAAAACTGTCAGCTAGAAGCTACAAAAATTTTATAAATGGATTACAGACAATCTTTCTATCACTTTTACTTCTTTTTGGTAAGTAGCAAAAAATACATTTGAAATATTTTTGCTGAGAAAAGGATATTCATAAAAATACTCTGAAACTAACCATTTCATCAACCAGAATTCAGAAACAAGAAACTTAACGGAGTCACATGATTTTAACTTCATGTTGAACTAAATTGCAACAGATGACTACCACACACTCACATTTATTTTTCTTGAATTTGCAGAGTAATAGTTTCGTAAATTTTCAATTAAACAAATTGGGGAGAAATTTTCATATACTGAAAGCTATTCATAAATATAGTAAATTACCTGATAAATTAGTTCTGAACCTGATAAAGTAAGATATCAAAAGGTAGTCAACATATATTTTTCAAAATAAGTTTAAAATGCTAGTAGCTTGAAAGCTAAAATTCTTTAAATGTTACATGATTTTTTTAAATATATTTAACATACTAAATGATTTCCATTCTTGTATGAAAGTTCATCTTTCAGTCACTGGAAAAACCCTACGCTGTTGAAAATTTTAGCCATTTAATAAACTATTTTTTATTTAAGGTAACTTAAACCAATATTTGTTAAACTCTTTTTCAAGAGGGACCACTTTTATATTTTGCGAAAGACTTTTGTCCCTTTCGAAAGGTTCTGTTCTTTTTAGCATACGTTACTTCCAGTACACTTATATTTTTAAAACGCAATTAATTATAATTAATTTTATTTTATGCTGGTATTAAATAATTAAATAGAAAAAATTTATATTTACTGTTACAAATTTAAAATATATCTAAATAATTTTAGTGAAATTATAATTATATTTAAAATTGCAGTATCTCTTGCATCGTGTAACATGAAAGGCCTCAAGAGTGAAGCTCTGCCGGAAAAGTAAGGTTTAAAAGAGGCAAATCCATTTAATCTTGATGTAAATGGGTATCTCGCCAAAGTGACAACATAGCGCCAAGCTGGCGATAGTTTTAGCAACAAATTTTATCACCAAATTTCTTCAGAAATCCCCAAAAGTCGTCAACCTTGGCGACCATTTGGTGACATTTTTGTCCGATCCGTGTATAATCGACCCGTATGCCTATGCAACTGCAACGGTATGCCCTATGTAACTGTATATGTCTTCTAGCAATTTCGATGAACAGAAAGTACTTGAAATTTCTCAGCAGTCGGAGGAAATCTATATAAGACCAGAAAGAGCATCAGTTTTCAATTTTTACTCAGTTTTCAGATTTGACATCGGAGTATTGAGCGACTCAGAGCGAGCTTCACTTTTTAGATGTGCTTTGCGTTGCGTTTTGTTTAACGTTCTTAAATAGTTTGAAACCTAATTACTGATTGTATTCCGCGATACTGAGAAGAGATTTACGAGTACTTATGTGAAATATTCCAGAACTGTAAAGAGTTTCTTTTGGGAAAATGATTTTATCGAGCTATCATCGGATATTTGTGCAATCAATCCATCATGAACCCGCACGCACATAACATTATTTTTAATTAATCAAGATTACTAGATTTTAAGTAATCTTCATCTTATTAACTAAAAATTTAAACAAATGTTGGTACTCAAATTAATGAGACGGATGCACTTACCGCTCCTTGCATAACTGATTTATATTCGATTGTATGCTGGTAGGAAACTTCAGTCACAAGAACTTTAAATCCCTGCTTTAATGTTAATACTAGAGTGAGAAGTCTGTAAGTAAAGTAACCTGTGATAAACTTCATAAAATGTCAGTTTTGGAAGAAAAAATAATAAACAGTTACCATGCGTAATTTCCAAACACTGAGATTTTTAGCTGCAGTCTGCTGCAAGGATAGAAAACAGGATTTTATCAAAGTGCGAAAATTAAATCAAATTGAAATGCAGTTTTTTTCGCGCGCCAGAACCTTATGTTTATATACGTAGTACAGAAATTGTTTACACATTTTTTATAAAGATTTCGCTGAAGGATTAAAAAAAGCAAATGTCTTGGAATAAAAATTTCTCGCAACAGCTTATTTGAAATGAGAAACACCATCTACTACTTTTATTCTTTTAAAATGTCGCATGTGAACAAGTGGGGACTGAAGGATATGTTTTTGTGCTTTCCAAAGAAAAATATTCCTGTCCCGTAATTCAAAAATATTATGAAATGCAGAGTATTTAAATTTTTAAGTGCAAAATAAGACACACTATTAAACGGAAAAGGAAAAACTAGCAATCATTACTTTTACATGGAAAGAAGACTCCAAAATGTTACCCGGAAAAGGTGCGTACTGTTTCTGATGTTCCTAAAGTAAAAGCTCTGGTAAAAAGAGAAAATTCGCTGATGCAGAAATCAATTGCGAAGGCTTTAAATATATCTGTAACAAGAATAAATAAAATAATAAACCAAGATATACAACTTAAAAAAGCTAAAAATAATGATGTTCATCAGCTTTGTAACGCATGTGGTTCAACACAGAACAAGTTGTAGATCATTGTATGATTATAACACAAATGAAAACGCATTGTGACCCTTCATGGAGCATGGATTTATCTAAATGACTGCAACAAAATAAGGTCTATTTATTACCAAAAACTAAGAGACAAAAATGTGCAAAACCTGGTTCCATAAACGTAAAAAATGTTTCAGTAAGAGGTTTAAGATTGTCTCAGGATTCAGCTAACAAATAAAACGGGAAATTCAAAGAAAAGTGGGGAAAAAAATGTCAAAATCAACATAACATACTATCATACTAACATGTTTAACGTCCGGTACGTACTGAAGAAATTCCATTTCTTTTTCCCACTCACTTCCAAAGAGGGAATCTTCATAGAGACAAAGCAACAAGCCATACTTTGTTATGAACTGACAGCTCTCGCCGTTAGTTGGCGCTCCGAGCATCATGTCTCTGAAGTTATTCGATAACTTTAGTTTTGGGAGAACGAAAGTGTTAAGCCTAACAATACCGGAAGGCGTGTGCCTAACAATTATGCTTGTAACCATTCTATTATACGTAAATAAAGGTATGTGCGTTAATAACGAGAGGAATTATTATTTGCCTCTGGATTTTATGCTCGATCAGAAATCTAATGAATAACAATATAAATAGTTATCACACAGTTCGAAACGTACCACTGTATTCCTTGAAAAAATGAAAACTGATATACTTTTTCAACGAATTGCATATATACTTTTTCAACGAATTCCTACGATATGTCCGGACGTTTCACAAATGGACTATTGTAACTTTGGCCTCTTGAAAAGTGCTCTTCCTAAGCGCAAACCCACCACGATTGATGGACTCTGGAAAATAGGAAAAGAGGAATGGACATCAATACTCTGGAAATTTTACGAAACATTCTTCTTTCATGGAGTCAAAAAGCAGACTAATAGCTCAGAAAAAGGGCTATCGGATCGAACATTTAAAAAAATACTCTTTACATTTAAAAAATTAATTAAAAGGTCTCGAAATCGTTTCTTAAAATATGTAAACATCCTGTGTATAAAATATTGCTTGTCTGCTACATTGAATGGACTCGTGCATATTACCAATTTTTCCTAACTTCCATAGATTTTAAGATATTCTTATTTCCGCTAAATTCAAGCAAAAAACTCTTGCTATGAAATTAATGTTTTGCTCTAAATATCTCTAGTTATGCATTGTATTAAACTGCTTGCTACTTTATTTGTCTAGAATTTAAACTAACAGAAATAATAATAAGTTGTGGAAATCATGTGTAAACGGTATTTAACCTTCGAAAAATTTAAATTGCTCATGCTAGTCTATAGTGCATATAATAAAGTAATGAAATTATTTTTAATTATTTTCATTTTTATAGCCTAAAGAAAGAGTCATAGACATGTCACAAGAAGAGGTAAGATTTTAATTTATTTGTACATCTAGTACTGTGCATGGTTACTTTAGTAAATATCCAATGCATACATGAAATAAACCATACTCAGTTCGTACTCGCACTTAGCGCAAAAGATGGTTTTTCTGTACTTTGTCTTTACAATATTAATATAATTTAAATATTTAGGTTTTGAAATTCCTACTGTGTATTTCTCTATGAATTTTCTTTCTTCTTTTAGCAACTAGCCTGGGAGGAGGAGCAGCTAAATATTCCTGTAGATTTTAGCAAATGCCATATCGATCCCGCTCCCTTTCAGCTAGTTGAAAGAACTTCACTAATGAAGGTAATAAAATCATTTTTAATACTGATATCCTGACCCTTTACATTCTGATAAAATGGGTCTGAGATTTATCCGTATTGTCTGACCCCCACTCTATCTATTTTTTTGCTTAAAGAAAAAAATCAAGATTTTTTAAAACATTCATCATTTATCTCTATAAAAATCTCATTTTTATTTCCTTGACGTTAAATTATATAAACCACTAGCCGCTGCGCGGCCAGCCTTCGTCTGGCTTTTAAGTGTACTGGAAAAATGCCTAAAGAGAACAACACCAAATATTAAATTTGAAAACTGCACAGAATTTTACTCTGCAGACTAATTTTATCGAAAAAGAAACAAACAACAACGAAAAAAAAAATTCAGTTAAAAATGCATTACATATACACAGTCCAGTCACATTAATGTGACCACCACGTACTTTCCATGTCAGAGTTAAATAACCAATCACAGAAGGCAGGTGGCAGCACAGTGCAGTTGAGCGTATATAAAGGGTGTGTGAGGGCTTCGGAAAACATTTCAATCGTTGGCGTAATGCAGAAACGAAGCGATTTATCCGACTTCCAAAAGGGCATGATCATTGGCTTTCGGGCCAAGGGTGGAAGCATTTCCGAAACGGCTGAGTTTGTGAACTGTTCGCGTGCCGCCGTGGTAAAAGTGTACCGTGCATGGCAAAATGGGACTGTCCAAAATCAGCGACGTGGCAAATGTGGTGCACCACGGGCCATAGATGACAGAGGCGAACGACGGTTGCGGAGATGCGTTCGGGCAGATAGACGGGCTACCGTTGAGCAACTGACCACCAAAATGAACCAAGGGGCTACCAAAAGTGTCTCCCAAAGTACTATTCAGCGAACATTGCTGCGTCTGGGCCTCCGAAGCAGACGCCTGGTTCGTGCACCTATGCTGACTGCTGTTCATCGACGGCGAAGGCTAGAATTTGCACGCCAGTACAGCAGCTGGACGTCCACTGAGTGGCGACAGGTTGCGTTTTCGGATGAATCGCGTTTTATGCTCCATCGGACAGATGGACGTTGGCGTATAAGGCGTGAAACCTCTGAAAGGAACCACCCTGCAACCATTGCCGGAACGGTCCAAGCTGGAGGCGGGAGCATTATGGTCTGGGGAATGTTTTCCTGGCATTCTCTAGGTTCACTGATCATTGTGGAAGGCACAATGGATCAATACAAGTACGCATCTGTCCTTGCGGACCATGTTCACCCCTACATGCGCATTGTTTTTCCTCAGGATGATGGCATCTTCCAGCAGGACAATGCGAGGTGCCATACAGCTGCCAGTGTACGTGCGTGGTTCGAAGAGCACCAGGATGAGTTTACCGTCCTCTCCTGGCCAGCAAACTCACCTGACTTAAACCCAATCGAGCATCTGTGGGACCATCTCGATCGAGTTGTTCGCGCCATGGATCCTCAACCGCGTAATCTAGCGCAGCTGGCCACGGCATTAGAGTCGGCATGGCTCAACATCCCAGAGAACACCTTCAGGGACCTATGTGACTCTCTTCCTGCACGTCTCGCAGCAGTCCGCTCTGCGAAAGGTGGTTATTCTGGCTTTTGACAGATGGTCACATTAATGTGACTGGACTGTGTAAAAAGCATACAATGAAATAAGCAATATCCCTTAATACAAATATTAATTATCTTAATAATAAATTAACCCACTTCCTGTTGCCTTCTCTAGACAAACGTTCAGTATCCAAGAGAAACATTAAATTTAAAAACTGCACAGAATTATTGCCCTCATTTTTCCTGGTGGCAATAGTGCTGATATCAGCAACAATGGCTGCGTGCCATTGTTGTTCATATAATGAGAGAAAATCATTAATTTGATACTATTTCATTAAAAAAAAAGAAAACTCATTCGAATTTTGAAAAATCGATGTGCACTGGCTCTTGTCTAGATGCATCTTGTGTACCCAGGCCTATGAAATCTTCCCAGGCCAGATTTCATAGGCCTGGGTCTATTAGCTTACGCACAGTACGAACGAAAGACACCTACACACACAGAAAGACTCGTCCTTTTAAATATAGATATATAAATTAATTAAACAATTTACCTTTGCAAAAAGAAACAATCTTTCAAATTCTTAAACTGTTCAATAGAGTGAAATCTCGCCTTGCTTATAGCCCATTATGTCTTAAAATGACGCGATTTCGTCAGAAAACATAAAATTTAAAAAAAAAATCTAATTCGAATTTCGAAAAACTCGCTTCGAGGTACACTGGCTCATGCAAAAAAATCATGCAAAACTTTTCAATATCTTACAAACAGTGAAATAAGCAAAAAATAACATGCAAGAAACTCAAAAAACAAAACATTTCGCGCAGAACAACTTTATCAAAAAAGAAATCAATAAAAATGTATTATATTGTTGCGAAAAATTCGGCGGTTGCGCCTGTATGTAAGCTTTCCGACATAGCACTAGGGTTGCCATAAAATAGTGTATGGTAGGGTTGCCAGATTGGCGACTTTATCGCCCATTTGGTGACCAAATTGGCGATATCCCATGGTCCAATCGAGAAGCTTCTAGAATAACTTCCTGTCGAG
>KK116629.1:1206485-1218791 GCA_000611955.2 Stegodyphus mimosarum | reverse complement strand
GCGAGCTCAAGGGTAATCACCTTTGGTGGCATGGACCCTGCTGGTTGACAATGAATAACACAGTATGGCCATCCTCCTTAGAATTGATAGAAGAAACCAAAATAGATGTCGATAAGTTAGAGTTTAAGAAGACAGTTGTTGTAAATGCAACTGTTGAAAATAGCCAAACTGAAAATGATTTGATCACAAGATACTCCTCATTCAGTAAATTAATTAGAATAACTGCTTTATGTCTGAGATTTATAAGTAACTGTAAAGCGAACCCAAAGTTAAGAACAGGCTTCATATGTGCTTCTGAATTAAGGCATGCTACTGAAGTTTTAGTAAAACTCGTACAGTCAACTGAATTTCGAAGGGAAATAAAGTGCTTGAAAAACGGGCAGTCTATTCCAAAAAATAGTAGAATCTCATCTCTAGACGTATTTCTTGACAAAAATGAAGTACTGAGAGTAGGAGGAAGACTTCAGTATTCTAAGCTTTCTGAATTTCAGAAACATCAGATACTTTTGCCAAAGGCTTATCATTTCACTAATTTAGTTAATGAATTTTATCATAGAAAATCCTTGCATTCTGGTGTACAGACTACATTATTTTTAATAAGACAGTCATATTGGATACCGTCTGGTCAAGATCGAGTTAGAAGAGTAATAAATAAGTGCATCACTTGCTTCAGAACGAAGAATCAAACCGTAAGTCAGATGATGGGTAATCTACCTAGGGACAGAGTCGTACCTTCTAGACCTTTCGAGAAGGTCGGATTGGATTTTGCAGGACCTATAATTACGAAACCTAATTTGAAAAGGTCAAAGGTGACTTTAAAGTCTTATATTGCATTATTTATCTGTTTTTGCACTAAGGCAGTGCACTTAGAAGTCGTTTCTGATTTAACAGCAGAAGCTTTTCTAGCCTGTTTACGACGATTTATTGCTAGAAGATCCAAACCAGCCGTCATCTGGAGCGACAACGCCACGAATTTCAAAGGTGCAAGAAATATTCTTAACGCATATAATGAAATTTGCAAATCTAACGCAATTCAAGGATTTAGTGCAGAAGAAGGCATCCAATGGAAATTTATCCCGCCTGCTTCTCCACACTTTGGCGGACTGTGGGAAGCAAACATAAAATCAGTGAAACGGATTTTGTTAAAGGTAGCAAAATCAGCTATCATGAATTTTGAAGAGTTAACTACTTTAGTTACTCAGATAGAAGCAGTTCTGAATTCCCGCCCATTATCACCGCTTTCTTCCGATCCGAATGACTTACAGCCTTTAACTCCGGGACATTTTTTGACAGGAAATGCTATGTTATCCTTTCCTGAACCACATACTGCTCCCGATTCTCTTTCTTTTCATTCCAGGTGGGAACTAGTTCAGAGACTCCAAGCTAAATTTTGGAACCGGTGGCATTCAGAGTATCTAAATCAACTCCAGAATCGTGTTAAATGGAGCATTTCGCAGCCGAACATACAGATTGGTCAACTAGTACTGCTAAAGGACTCCAACTCCAATCCTTTGCATTGGCCATTGGGTCGCATCCAACAAGTGTATCCTGGTGCTGATGGTCTGGTCAGAGTAGTTGAAGTTAAGACGTCTGCAGGTGTTCTTCGGCGAGCCATCAACAAAGTTATTCCCCTACCATTTAAAGACTGATATATGAACTTGAAAAACTTTTATTTTATATTTTAATAATTTACCAATTTAATACTTAGTTAGTCTAATTTTATTATCTTTAAAATTTATTTGAATATCTGAAAACTAATATGTAAACTCGATGAGAGTTTAAGCGGGGAGAATGGTAAGACCCGCGTAACGCTAGAGGGCGCTGAGAGCGTCATTAGGTGTGTACAGTGCGAACGAAGATGTGACGCAGTAAGGATGTGAAATTCAAAGATTGTCAAGTGATTATTATTTAATTAAATATATTTATATTTATTGCTGTTTATCATTGAAATTTATATGATAATATGATTGCTGAACCTCCGCACGATCTAACCACTGAAATTTGATCCACTGATGCGCAGAGGCTTTGCTGTACGCTCCGAGTTAGAAGCTGGTTGTGTCATATTTATTTTGAGAAATAAAGCATAGTTAATCCTTCTTGAGTCTTACGTCTCTGTTCACACACTTAAGCGATTATTCGCTTACCAGTGTTAGGGGTTTCAAAGACTGAACTGTGAAACAAGAAGGTGAAATCCCACAACTGACTAGCTTTGCCAAAATACATGTTTTTAATAAAAAGAAATTTATAATTTATGTCCATCAAAAGTTTTTAATTATTATTATCATTATTTTTTTTGGACAAAATATAGCGATAGGGGGGGGAGCCCAAACTCCCAGAGCATGCCCACTGGTTCCGCGCCTGCTGAAGAATATTCTTGAAACTAATTTTTTCTTTCCAGAGTACTAATACATCTTCTTCCTTCTTTACTGAGCTTCTATTTCTTACTCTCCTTCGTTTAATTTTTTAGGGAATTAATTTAAGTATTACCAATTAAATACAATTTGTAAGCGTAATGTTCAGTGCATGTAAGTTACCTTCACAAGGAAAGTCAAGTATTTTATTGAAACATTTGTACATGTCAAAGGGTGAATCAGATTTTTCAGCCGAATTGCACTTAAATCTTGTACAGCATGAAAGATGGGAAAGGCTTCAGTAATTTAGATCGATTGTAATCTTCACTTTTTATCTGCTCCTTCATATTCTTATTTTACGAATTTGATTTTTCCCCATCAAGAGCTGGCATTAAATTTTGATTGTGCTGTGTGAACGGTATTCGAATGATTGTACTTGCAAATAAGACTGTTTATAATAAGCAAGCGAAGCTATTATCCTTTGAATCTTATGATTATTATTAATGAAACTTACTTCATTATAAAATTTAATTCTGTTATTCATCGAGAGGGAGTGTATCGTTCATATTTATCAATAAAATATACCTTTTTATCAGGACCTCATTACCACGTGTACTCTCAGGGCTCAGGAGTAGTCTGCAGACTGCCTTAATCGAACTTTGGTTTTTGTAACATGGAATATGTCGGATTTTATATTAGAAGTGGGAACAAGAAAATGCAGACTTGCAGTTATGATCTCTAAACTATGGGTAAAAGCATGTGAACATACATTTAATATACATTTTTATACTGAAAATAACAATAAAAATAATTAAATGATTAAAAACAATTAATTTGACTACATGAATATAATAATAAAAATATATCGATATAAACTTAAATTTTGAATTGAATTAAATGAATTACTACATTTTGAATTAGTTTCATCTGCAAGACTATTAAACCAAATGAAAGAAGGAAAATTACTGAAAAGTAATTCATTGAAGTACAATATGTTTTTGTGGGTTTTTAAAATTATTGTCATGCTATGTTTCAGGGAAGACGCCTTTGTTTAATTTTTTTTCTGTCATCTTCGTTTCAGGGAAGACAAAAGGCCCACATCATGATTTAAACACGTTTAAATAGAATGCGCCCTTTTTACAATATACCCCTATCTAAATATTTGATTTGTGAAGAATATGACAAGATATGTCCGCTTGTGGAGGCTGTGATTTTTACAATTACCGCTTATGAAAACTAGAGCAAATATAAATTTAAAGAAACATCTTACAATTGACCTAAAAACCTTATTAAAAAATTAATTTTTCATAATTTAGTTGATTTAAAGCTCATAATTAGTGGGTGGTAACGGCATGTATATCTCTTCCTTTAGCTTTGCTCTTGCATCAAAGGATCTGCCTTTTTATTGAATTTGTAGAGACCTATTCGACTTCACTTTAGATAAATTCTAAAGGAATCTTAACCAGTATTAGGCATGTCGATATGGGAAAAAAAACCCTTAAATTTCAATTTAGCGGAGATTTCAAAAATACAATTAGAATTTCATTATGCCCCAATATGGAATTTTACAGCTGTTCATAGCACAGATAAAATGCTCCCATAACCTCAGATTTACTTCAGAGACTAGAGAGAATGTTACCTACTCTCGCCAAATTTATCTAGCGTAAATATCAAACCTAAATTTGACTATCACCCTTCCGAAGTGTACAGTTAGGAATTAATCACCTACAAATTGCAAACTGTAAGGTGGTCAGGAAGAGAACGATGATAATTAGTACACTGGCAAATTTATAGTGGTGACGAGCCTTCACACGTCTAGTCATATTATAACTTACCTGTTACTGTTATTATTAAGAACTCATTTACATATTCTTGGAGCACATGAGAATTTTCAAGATACAGAAATATAAGCCAGTGAAAATTAAAAGATGAAAGGTTAGTGAAAAGTAAACAAAACTACACAAATTTAACGAGCTTAAAATCAATCCAAACTGTAAGTATACGCTGAAGCATGTATCGAATATGAATATCAAATTTTCAAAGCATTTTTCCTATTATTTTAAATGATTCTACGTTATATTCGTATTTAAATAACATTAGATCAATGAAAAGGAAGGTGAATTTTTGAAATTTTTATTGTAACAAAATAGACAAACACTACAGAAAAAGATGGCAATTGTTGCAGTTCGTACTGTTTCATAAACAATAGATTTGGCGAGTCAGCAACAAAACAAATTTAGTTCATGTGCGAGTTTTGACACTTCTTATTTATTTTACAAGAACTGGTCTATGACGTGAAGAACACCATTCAAAGCGGTGATGTCTGAATAGGTTACTGGCACAGAATTCACGGTCATAATACCTGAAACAATAGAAGGTAAACTTTGGTAAGTTGCAGAACATTTTTCAAATATTTCAAATTGAACTCACTAATTAAATGAGGATATTCACAACAGACGCCAGTTCAAATTTAAAATACCCTTAGAAACAATATTTTTGTGTTATTTGAAAGAGAAAAATTGTAATGTCTTTTTCTGTAACGACAATACAACAAATATCTATTGCAGGGATCGCCAACTTTATGACTGAGGGCTCCATGGCACCCACGAATTATTTTATATATATTCGAAATAGAAATTAGTAAGTTTCCGTTTAAATTTTAGATAACAACGTATGCGCTAAAAGGCCTCGCTGTATATTGCAACCAGTGGCTCAATGTCCTTTAAAATATATATATATATATATCTCAAAAACGAATTATTTCTGAAACTTTATATCGGTACTGCTATACGAGGTGGTTCACTCCCCCCTACGGATACTGCTGCAACAACATAATATGTGACATTCCTGTTCTTTTAGAAATGAGCCCCAGAATCCTCATTGCGCCGGTGGAAGTGATCGATCAAGGAAGACTTGTTAAGGACAAGTTGGTTGTACATGCGCTACTGTTCCGGTAAGAGGAAAGAAGACGTTGTTGTTGTCTGAGAAAGGCTGAGAGAGTAAGACGCGTCGCGCGTCAGGAAAGCTGTTGTCTTTCCCCTTCTGTAATAATGCTGTAATGCTATTTTTAATTAACCAAGAAAAACTATGTAAAGTGTTTAAATAAATCTTTAAAAAAAAAAAAAAGAAGAAGAAGAAGATTTTTGTTTTTCCAGCTCAGAAGCTCGACACTGCCGTTTATCAAACACTGTTTCACGAGGGATCGTGATTACATGTGGGAAGCAAGCCGATTAAATCTCTTTATACGGTAAATCACGATCACTTTATATGACAAATCTCGATAAGGTAAATTCACTATTTTACGTAAGGAAGACATGATTGTACTCAATTATTAATAGGTCTCTTGATTAGCTTTGCTATGCTAAAAATTACGTAACATAGACGAGCTAAGGTACGATGAAGATTTTTTTTACAGTTTTCAGTTCTGTTTTACAGATAATTAATATTAGCACAATCATCGTAAATTTTGTAAATGCATTTAATTCCCAAATAATGTAACATAAACAGCTGCATCTGTTTCAAAGTTTGTTCAACTCAGGACAGAAGAACTGGAACTAGAAACTTCAGAAGAATACAGTGCTAAAATGTGAAATAGATAATAAAATCTAAAACTTGATTAACGAAATTATTATTATTTTTTTTAAAGTACAGCATGCAACATAAGATCTTTTCTTACTTCCTACTTACACGAATTAATGCTATTGGCGATGAATACCGCTGAGGGCACTCTTGAAATAAAATATTCAGGACAGGACAAGAAACCACCGGTGTACAAGTACTTTACCATACGGTGAAACATATCGTCCTGCGATGCTACTATACTAGTAAAAATATTAATAATACACAATGCCCATATACATTACACAAATATAAGTTACAATAAAACAATTTTCCTTAGAACAACATTGGTCATATACCGCAGAATTCGTAATGCAATATTTTGCAATAGACATGAAGCAGAATATGCATTTTACACACCGTGTCAAGAGCAATCATTACCCGTCGTTTTTTCCGCAAGAGTTAGTCGCAGACTAATAATAATAAACTCGTAAAAATTGCTAAATTTAACTTTTTATATCTCTCCGGTTCTATAGTTATATGCAGAAAAAAATTTAGTCACTATGAAAAAAAGCGTTTGACATCCGAGTGATAGAAACTGAACGAGATATTTAATTTCAAAATTTTGAACATTTGACATCATTTTCAACTTGCCGTAAGGGATCAGTTAATAATTAAATTAGAATAATTCGAGGTTCATTTTTCTCCCTCAAGTGTCATTTAATTATATTATTTTGTGATTTATTAGTGAGTAATATTCTTTAATTTATCATTTTCTTACAACTGATATGCCGAATGAATTTTCACACAAGTAATTTTTAAACATTAAAAATACGCTAGTAATATTCTCACGAAGTTTTATTACTTTACAATCATAATCTTATACAAAAAATTCATTGAATTAAAAAAAATTTCATTTTTAATTTATGCAAATAATATTATGAGTTAAGTTATGTGCCAGTATTAAGTCTGCTAGTGTTTTCTAAAACTGTTCTACAAGATTTTGAGATTAAGACCTCCTTTTTTGGAGGAAAAATATTGATCAATACTTTCGAAACAATCTGCACTTTTCGCTGAAGCTATAAGCATCAGAAACATTTTTTCTAATCTGATATTTTATTTTGATTTACGTACAAACGTAATCATTTCACTCTTTAGGCTGTATACTCTCTTTGATTAAGGTTTCCCTCGCTAAAATGAAATACTCTCGGTCAGTGTTTGCCGTACGGGAGTCGTACTTTCTGGATTTGATCTTTTATAATGAGTATAAAATTTTCCTAAACACAAGTATAGAGAGTGGGAGAATATATAAAAAGATAGATTTCGTAATTTTTACAAAATTAATTTTTTTATTATGTAGAAATGCCAAAATACGAATATTTGCGTCATTGAAACCAGTTCCATAATTGAAACGCCGGGTAAGAACTTTTGTGGATACGATGTATTTAGGCCTGAACTTGAAGCACATTTTGGTCACACTCTGAAATACGTATCTGGAAACCGAAAGGTCCAGAGTTTAAGCCCAGTTAAGTGTCTCTGATAGTTTAATCTCGAAGACTCTTCCTCCATCCACTGCAAATCTTCGACTACATTGCAAGTTTTCAGATGGCATCAGCACTATAAATAGCAACCTCCGCCACACGTTAAATCAATGTACAAATCTCGACGTACCTAGCTAGGCACATATGAATGTTTAACCTTTCGCTGGGGGCTGGGACCTTTTATGGTATACTTTCCCGAAGATAATAAGTAATTGCAGGAAAAAAAATGCGATGTTAAAGATCACACTGACTTTTAATTTTCTTAATTTAAGTATCTGAAGAATTTAATAGTAATCCAGAGGGAACATGAGTGACGCATTCAAATATTACTGTAACATATTATGAACTATAGTGCAAATATGGAAGTGTTTGCAAAATTTCATAGAAGAATAGTAGTAAATGTATACTGCGCCATCCCCCCCAAAAAAAGGACAGTTCTAAATGTCCCATTCTACTGGGACGATTGACGAAATTTAGTTTGCATATTTGATGTCTCGAAAGCCCGACTTAGGATGTGTATTAGATTTATATATATCATTGTTCTAACGTAGGTACTTTGACTCAAAATCGGACTTTTTCCGAAATGACAAACAAATTTTTTTCCATATTTCAATTCTACGACTCAAATTTAATGACATTTTGTAAAAATTACTCGAGTAGTTTTTCAAAAAAATAGCTCTTAGAAATTTTAGTTCCTCAGTGTTAATTGAATTTAAATATGTTTACTAATATCTCTTTTTTTATTAAACATATTTGATTCTTCCTTTCATATTTCGAAATTCAGGTTCATTCCAAATAAAATTCGCCAATTTTTTTATGATTTAATTTTAAAATAATTTTTATAAATTTTTCGAAAAACATTTTGTATTATAGCCTATAAACGTTTTGCCATCATCTTAAAATAGATGTATTTCTAAGCATATCTGCAAAAAATTAGAGTTTTTTATTCAACATTTCCTAAGATATACACTGGTGTCAAAAATTAAGGACGAGACGGTTTTTTCACTATAACTTTGTACAAAAGTTTTCCAAATCAACACATTTAATACCGTAAGATCCCCAATACGTAAGGACATGACTAATGTAAGCAACACTTACTAAAAGAGAAATCAGAGGGATAAAAAGAAGCTTTATTGAAAAAGTAGCATGGAGCGCAATGCGACTGAAGGCCGAAACATCCCTGTAATGGGTGTCCAGCAAGAAACATCCGGTCATTAATAGGGGATATGATCTCCCCTGACCGCTAGGCAGGTTTCACATCATTTGTGCATGCTGGATATGTGGTTGTTAATGAGCTGTTGAGACACTGCTGCTCGTTCCTCTTGTAGCACCAATCGCAGTTTCGGAATCGTTACTGGCGATAAGTTACGTGCTGCCACGGGTCTCCCTAGTAAGTTCCGTACATGCTTGACGGGATTTAGATCCAGAGACCTTGCCGACCAATCCATGTGTTCAATATCTTCACTCTCCAACAGCTCTTCGACAGTAACTGTGCGATGAGGTGGAGCGTTGTCGTCCATGAAGAGGAACTGAGGACCCATAGCCCTTGTGAAAAGACGCATGTAAGGAAGAAGAACCTCGTTACAATAGCAGTCCCAGGTGACGAACCTCCTTGGGAGATATGAAGGTCGGTCCGGCTACCAAGCATTATGTCTGCTCGAACGAGAACTCCGCGACCTCCAAAACAGTCCCTTTTGATGATGTTGAAGGGGTTATTGCGTGTTCCCCGCTCTATCCAGATGTGTATGTGTCTAGAATCGCAACTCAGACTAAATCTGCTCTCATCTGTCAAGAGTACTCGTCCCCATTCATTGTCTCTCCAATTCCGGTGTTCCCGGCACCACAGAGAACGCCTTCTCCGATGGGCAGGCGTTAGAGGTACACACCGTACAGGGCGTCGTGCAAACAGACCACGTGCAGTCTTCTGGCCACGGTAAAACGCGATATCGGTCGTCCAGTCGCCTGTGTCGTGATTCTAGCGATTTCTCCCGCTGTCTGCCGCCTGTTTCTTCTGGCCTGTAAGGCAATATACCGGTCATCTGCGGGTGTGCTTTCTCGTGGACGACCACTACTAAACCCCCGGATAGCTGTTCCTGTAGTTTGAAATTGTCTCCAAAGTCGTGAAACGATGCTGTGAGCAATTCCAAACTCTGCAGCCACACTTATCACACTGCGGCCTTCCTCCAACTTCCCAATGATTCGACCTCGGGTAAAAGCATCCAGATGTCGTCTAACAGATTGATTATTCGCGATTTCTCGCTGAGGCAGCAACTCGGTGTGATTTTAACTGCTATACGGCGTGCAATCTTACACCGACAACATGCTTTATATTACTCAGACACTCCCCCATTACGTCTACCTGCATATCTGCGCATGTGCTACCATACATCACCTTACTTAATCTCCTGATTGGTCTTTCTGTCCGCTCTGCCTCTTCGTTCAGCTGATATGCTAATTTTTCGACTTCGTCCTTAATTTTTGCACACCAGTGTATGTGAATTTACGCGTTTTAAAATTTGGCGAATTTATTATAAAGAATAACAACGAAAATGTGGTTTACGCACTTCGTTAAAACTATTTGAAAGTATGAACGATGACTTTTTGTCCGCTCCTGGACAATGAAATAAAGGAAAGGAAAATAGATTGCTGTAACTTAAGGAGTTCGCCAAGCCAATTATTATTGGCTGAAACTGAAAAAAATTCGTCAAGGTAAATTTTTAAATTTGACCTTAAATATCTCACCAAAAATTTCAAAATTTTATATCTAGGTATCATTTGAGTCGTAGAATCGGAGTACGGAAAAAATTGATACGTTATTTCAGAAAAAGTCCGATTTTGTGTCAAAATACCAAAGTGAGAGCAATGTTGTATATAAATCTAATATATATCCTAAGTAGCTCTTTCGAGAAATGGAAAGCGCAATTTGAATTTCATAAATCGGTCTAGTAGAATGGGAAATATTTTTTGCACAGTGTACATAATGTACAGAATTCTTTTAGAATAAAAGATAAGCAATAAATGTTGTGGATATTTTAGCAATCAAAATGATTTTGAATTACTAATATAGAAACTTAATGGGTTTTAATTACTCATTATCATCCATTTATTACCATTACTCATAAAGGGCGTTGGCTGTGGACAAAGAATAAAGTTTTGAATGCAATTTTACTAAATTTTTTCCTTTTCGTAAACTTTGAAAAGTGATTTAAAAATTTAACATGACAGAAGACTAATATAAAGAAATAAAGAAAATTTTGAACAAAGGATTTTCAAATAAGGATCGCGCAGAACAAGTAAATTTACTGACCTTCCTGTAGAGAGAGGATAAGCGGTTGGCCGCTTTCACTTTTTTTCTCTTGATCTTCCTGGACTCCACTCGAAAAGTATGTTCCTCGCACTATGTGCCTTTTCAATAAATCTGGAAATTAACATGGAAGGCTTAGAATTTTCATGTAATTGCCTCATTTTAGAAAAGCTTTTCGATAAGTTGATAACGCGGTGAAAGTTTAGGTGAAATAAAATTCCTAATTTCTGTTAATTAAAATAGCGAGATGAAAAGTTATGGAAGATTGGATATCTTCTCTAACGTCTTTATTTCGAGTTGTAAAAGTATATAAAATAGCGACTTCAGTGAATTCTTATCTCAGAGAATTCATATATCTTCAGTGAATTCATACATAGAGTTCACTGAATATGCTTTATTGTTAAATATTAGCAATTAACTATAGAATATAAATCTAATGACAGTTACTATGTTTTACTGATTGAGATGTTTAATCTTATTTATTTATTTGCACTCATATGTGCCAAAAGTTATAGCACGTTGATGTTTCAGTGATCTACTACTATTTACTTAAGTTTTTCTTTAGAATTAATACACATGTATTAATGCACACCTTAGCAAAATTTAAATGCAAGCAGCAGTCTTCTAAACTATAAGTATTAATTCTCATTTTCTTTAAAAGAAATAAACTTACAAATGGAGATAATAAAACTGTAACTGAGAAAAGTAATACGTATCTAAACATAAAAGAAACGAATAAACGTGCGGCATATTGTGATTGCGAAATAAAAGGTACGCTATTGTTAATTAATTTTTAAATGAAAATATTGTAATGACACACACAACAGAAATGTGTTATCAAAATTAAGTTATTACTTAACTCACTAAACTTTATTACACATTAGCATAAATGCACACTACCTTATTTTCCTGTTTATTCATTACAACTACAAAGCTTTTTTTATAGCCCATAAACAACCGTGTATTTTGGAAACTTCAATAATAAACCTCTAATTTTCTCTTGTGTAGGTTAATATTGTTATGCTTATTTAAAATTTAAGTTTTATGTTATAGTATGATATTTTAATTTTTTTAAACACGGTTCAAAATTTATTTTGTTTTTATAGTAAAATGAAATGTCTTAACAGCTGTTATTTTGCTTTCGTCACTTACAGTATGCTCACAGAAAAAGAACTTCTTAAAATTTGTTTGAAAAGGAGTTCATACTTGTACCCTCTTCCAAAATTTTTAACTAGGCGGAAGGTAGGGAGACGGAATGAGAACAAGATACTTTTTTAATAATTTTTGAAGGATTTTTGAAGAAGACAAACTCGAAATGTCGCTCGTGCTCAAGAATCCATTCCGAATCTTCAAATTGCATCTAGTGACTATTATACTAATACAGTGCATGGGAGAAAAGTTCTTAATGCATTACACTTTTATCCACATTAGATAACTGGATGATAAGGATTATTGTGCAATATGGGAACACCTGTATTTATAAATTTAGAAGCAAAAAAAAAAAAAAAAAAAAAAAAAAAAAAAAAAAAAAAAAAAAAAAAATTTAAAATTT
>KK116629.1:1192504-1204813 GCA_000611955.2 Stegodyphus mimosarum | reverse complement strand
AAAATCTGAAAGATTTCAGATTTTAAATTACGTCCAAAGGCGCGTTTTTTTAACGTTTCGTGTGCTACCTTTTTTTTTATTAAATATCATGTACTACGTACTCAAACCATAAAATTCAGTTCAAAATCAATATCGCAAAATCATTTTAAAATGAACATATCTTTAGAATTTCCGTAAGTCTCGTGCGCTGGAGATAAAAATGTTTTTTTTTTCCGTACAGTGTTGCCATTGCTCGCTTTGAAATCATTTAGTTTGTTAATCAGAAATTCGTTGAAATGTTACAAAACATAAAATCGATAATAAAGCAAATTTCAAATTCAAAATTAGGGCTTCCAGATGCCCATATTCGCAGCAGGATTACGTCATTCAAAATTCGATGGCTCTACGTTTTATCACAATGCGAGAAACATGCATACATTTATGCAGATTTTTCATTTTTTAAACTTTAATGCAGAGCGATAACATTTAGTGGCAACAATTTGAAAAGTGAATCGGGTATTCAGAGTGAATCAACGCAAAATCTCAAAACGAAAGTAATAGTCCTTCGGGACTAAATCCCTTTGGGAAAAAAAAAAAAAAAATATCAGACTTCTCGACGACAATCGTCTGAAATTTTCAAGAGTGATCAAGTATTTGAACAAAACGACAACTGAAAAGTGGACATTTCGTAACTGTTCGCAAACCTGGAACAGGAATTATAAAGTATTAAGCATGTCTACAATTTTTGCAGCTAACAAATTGGTCAAATGGTAATGTACCTATGTGGTTTAAGCATTCTGTCTTCCATATATGTATTTGTTTTCAGATTACTTATAGCTGTAGCGTATATTAAGCTAGCTTCGTGTTATTAAGACTATTGATCATGAATTTTTAAATCAAAGCAAGAGCGATTAAAGTGAATTTTCTATAATATATATTGTAGTGAAAAGAGGAAAAATAGAAGGCAAATTTTAAATGCATACTGTGTTTTCGAACTGGCAGTTCATAGTAGAAGCTAATAAATTACATTTTGAAAAAGTGAGCGTGAGAGTTCTGGACATAAATAAACTCTAACATAAACACCATTGAATATTTAATTTCTGTTAATTAGAGGTATAATGTTTCAAATGAAGTAAGAAAGTGGGTTAATTACCTGCGAAAGCTTTCTTATCATCTATCAAAGTCTTCCTTTCTTCCTGGGTTAAAGACTGGAATGCAGTATCGCTAGGTGCAAATATGGTCATAGGACCGGTTCCTGAAATTGGGCACTCATAAGTTTGAAAATTTGAATTTCATTATAAGTATTTAAATTTATAAATATTTTCATTAAATGAGATTCACTGAGTTGCTCCGCTTAATTTAGCCTGAAAAAATTTCGTTGATTAGATCTTTGTACTTTATCGCAGTTTTTTTGTAGTCTGTGTAAAGTCAAATGTAACGCAGACTTATTTTAAAATTCAACTAAGTATTTTAGACTTCTAAAAACAAAGCTGCATTGGTTTGTTATGAATTAACAAGCTATACTGAATTTACAAAATCATCTTTACTTCTTCCCCCCCTTTTTTTGTTCCTAATTGTAAATTGCTCTGATATTTATTTATGAGTAAATTCAATTCGCGAATTTTGCTGTAACTTGCGGCATAAATTCAACTTGTGAATCATAAACTTCAGATTATTCAAAGACTTGCAAAAGGATAACGCGTTTATACACGACACAAATATAGTGTGGAATCTAAATCACAATTATGGTAATTTTTAGTTTATGGAAATATCATTTTTACAGCGCTGTAAGCCAGTGGGCAAAACGTAGTTATTCGAATATCATTGTCTGTTGCAAGACAGTTAATAACAGCAAGTCATGACTGGGTACTTTGAATAAAATTCTTTAAAATCCTAAATCTGGCTGAGTTGGATCGTATGCACATATTCAACAGCATTTGACTTAGGATTTAAATTAGCGCAAACGAGTTCATCTCGAAATGCGTTCAAAATAATAAAGAAAGAATATATGCGGAAGAAAAAGAACACAGGAAAAAACTCATTTCGTATACGCGAATCATATTTTTTTTTATACCTTGAAAACGTAGACAATATAATCCCGAATTCATTATTTTGTCATGTTCTTTGCTCACTAGGAGCCATAATGCAGCGACTGAGAATTTCTATAAAGACATCAACCGCACACTTGTATACCATACGAAATGCTATTAAGTAAATAAGAAATCTAAACTGACATACATATTTTAACTGCGTCAAGAGCTTCAGCATGCTCTGTGTTACATATATTTATGATTTAAATTCATATCATGTAGCAACTCGTAATTTAAAAATCGCTAGAATGTTAATGCTTATTACCTGAAAGTACCCAAGTGAGTCGAGCTGTTCGAACAGCTTCGGAGAGATTTCTCAGAATAGGTGAAGCTTCGATGATGTTCAGTAAATTTCCAGTAGGTTGGTAAAGTACTTGAGTTACTGGAATGACTTGTACGGAGCCCATAGTAGCAAGAGCATCACCTATGGGTGTGCCAGAAGCTGTCACCATCTATAAAAGGTAAATGCACAAAATTAAACAGATGTCAGATTTTCTTACCAGGACGGTCAAAGGATTCTGACGCAATCCGCTTAGCACAGTCAAAATATCTAAGATTATAAAAAGATCTTAATACAAATGAGACTATTGAAAATTTAATAATTTCATTTTGTATTCTATTCGATTCTTGACGAGCAAAATGAACTAGAACTGCAAAATTAACTAGATGTAAGTGATGTAGTGTACTTGTATCGTAAATATGGCGTAGTGTATTTGGAAAGATATCCACTAAAAGGTTTTCAAAATTAAAAGCTACGTAGCGTGTTTTTATTAGAATTAACGACTAACTATAAAGTAAAAATTTATATTTATTAAAATCGAGCTTTGAAACGGTATTGCTCATTCGAATGATAAAAAAAAATATTTAAACAACAAATAAATGCGAGTGAGCATGTAAGTGAAACAATAGAAATGAAATTAAAGTATTCGAATATATCTACAAACTGACAAACACCTTTCAGATTAATTCATATTTAGTTCATTAACTGTGTAAACAAGAATAAAGTTTTATTGCTTTAATGTTTAACATCTGTCTGAATATCACACTTTAAACTATCAGCCTCCTATCACCTATACCTACTAGAAAACAGAGTTTCGATACCAGTTAGAATTTTATGAGAATAAATGAAAACCAGAACAATGTAAATGGTTGACTCTGGAATGGCTTTATAGTTTTGGTTGGAAAAATATTAATTTGAAATTCCAATTTTTTTTTCAAAACTAGTTTCCAATACACTTATAATTAAAGGGAGATATTCCTGTACTTCGGAACATTGTCAGATGTCTATGATTTTTACAAGAGTTTTCGAAGCTGCATTTAAATCAGAATTATTATGTGAAGCATGAAATGGATAACCTCAATTCTTTAGCTATTTGTTTATCTAATTTCGGCTTAGATTCATAGAGAGTATATTAATTCCATATTTTTTGGCTACAAAATATTGACACCACAGCTGGGATATTTCATTGTTACTACATGAATCTCAAACTACATTTTGGAACATAAGTGTGAATTTAAGGTTTAAGCTAAGCAATAGTGATGATTTATTTGTGTTTTACTAATGTTGTAACGAACAGTGACTATAAAATTAGACAAAGCAACAACTTTACGAAGGAAAAGTCCCAGTTGCATTTATACCCAAAAGGATTACAGCGAACGCGTGAAGGTTATAAAGTATTTCTCTCGCCTTCTTAGCATGCCTTCGTGATGTAATGGTCAGCACACTCAGCGCGTATGCGAGAGGTCAGAGGTTCCGGCAAGGGCATTGCTCACTTTTCATGCCTCCTGCTTCGAAATAACCTAATTTCTGTACAAGGTAACGCTATCTGTCGGCAGAAATAGTAACGAAAATTGAAAAATTAAGTCAATGGAATTGTAAAAGTGGTAGGAAAGACTGGATTGAAATTAAAGTCATTAACTAAACAAGATAAATCGTTGTGAATATGAAAAGCTTTAAGAAAATCCACTTCAGCAATAGAAGAAGCCTTCTATATAATTTTTGCAGACCCAAAGTCAAAATTGTAGTTAAATTTCCAACAATGGTTAGCTATAAAAAAGTTGTTAATTTCGCCTTTCCGGACTTATGGTTCATGTTCCTTGGTATGAAACTTTAAGGAAGAGGAGATAAATTTTTTAGGAGAGAAAAGATGCTGTATTATATAGTCTGATTTGGTTGAAACCTAAGTATTTGAAATTTACGCTTTTTCAAAGAGAGCAGATTAAAATTCACATGAAACTGAAAGCTGATTTTCCTGTTTTTGGGAGGAATGACAGATTTTGTAACTTATAGCATGTATTTGCTGATTTTTCAAATCACGGTCAGCAGTGAACAATATGATGGACAGAGAATTTGTGAATCATTAAATTAAGCACTGTTTGTGCTTTAATTATTAGAAGTTTAGAGTTTTAATTAAAGCATTTAACAAATTACACTTTCAATTAGAAATAAATAAATATTGAGAAATCCCACGGAATTTAACCCGGCGGAAGGCGCACCAAGAAAAGTTACTTGAGCGGGCGCGTGGGGTTTCACATACACCTTGTATTTAAAATAAGATAAAAAAAGGTTTTATTTAGTTCTAAATCAGTTTTCTTATTTATTATACGTGAATAAATCTTAGGTTACCAAAAATTAATTTCCAATATTAAGCTTATAGAGTTAAAATAAAAATAAATGAAAATAATAACAAAACAGCATCATACCTTTAAGTTTTGTTGCATCTCTAATGCACAATGCTTATTTTATCTGGTTACACTTTGAACATAATACATTAATATGTTCTTGGCAAAGAAAGATTTCACATTTTATACATCACATTCTAGTTTTTCTATCCTTAGCTCGAGGACATTCACTACATCTTTTATATTTAGTTATTTAGAATTTCATAGATTCGTTTGAATTATTCGTAGAAACTTCTGCTCTTCTTTTGCACGCCGTACGTAAATTTCTCGTTAACGTATTAATATCTGATCTTTGTTCAATACGATTTTTAATTAGTTCTAATGCTAAGTCCTTCAAAAACAGGCGTCTGCTTCTATATCTGGTTGGTGGATTAGCAGTTGAAAGCAATATGATTCGAGCATTTATTGCAGCAATATTCAGAGCAGAAAAAAAAATTACCATTGGCCATCTCCTTGTTATTCTGGCAACTGAATAACTTGCTGTCATTTCGTCTACCGTATCCACTGCTCCCTTAGTTATATTATAAAAACATATCATTTCTGGCTTTTTCTTTTCTCCAGTAGTATCATCTATAGCATCATCGTTATGTAATGTTGAAAGCATAAGAACAGTTTTTACTTTTTTAGGAACATAAGAAATTAATGTTTTATCTTTTTCAAAACCAAAAAGTGTAGAAAATATTTTCCTTCCCTTAGAAGTAACAAAAGTAGAAGGAATTTCCCTTTTGTTTTTCCACATTGTTCCTACAAGTGTCAGCTTTTCTTTTAGAAGATCCGCAGCTAGTGGGTAACTCGTATACCAGTTATCTGTAGTAATGTTTCTGCTAGATTTATGCAGTAGTTGAATTAATCTTTTCACAACGTCAAATGGACTAGTACTGACCTTGAAGGGACCATCTGGCTGTGTACCGCAGTATATTTCCATATTAGAAGTATAAATAGTTCTTGAGTCTAACAGTGCAAAAATCTTGATTCCGTATTTTGCTGGTTTGTTCGGCATATATTGCCGGAACCCACATCGGCCCCGAAAGGCTTCAAGTTTCTCGTCAATAGTGACGTACTCACCTAAATTATAAGAATCTTTGCAATTTGAAATAAATTTTTCAAAGAAATCTCTAATTGCGGCTAATTTATCAAAGAGTTTTCTCTGTGGCCTGTCTAGCAATTTGTCGAAACGCATGAAACGTAAAAGAAATAAAAATCGCTTATAGGGCATTGTTGTGTGAAAAATTTCAATACCTGTACCGTCAGTAGCCCAAAGGTCCTTTACGTTGAGATGCGATGACTTGTGAAGACCACATAAATATAAAAGTCCTATAACTGCTTTTATCTCGACCACGTCAGTAGGTTTTGCATCTCTTTCACGTTTATAATGTAAAACTATCTCAGAAATATATAAATTCGTACATTCTACAATTATTGACAATATACTATTATCAATAAGAATATTCCAACTACTAAAGGGATCAGTAACATTTCTGGCTTCTCTTACAGGTCCTGGAAGATGAGTCATAATATTATGCGAACGAACTCTTACATTTTGCCTAAATTTCTTTTTTTTCCACACCGTTTTTCCATCTTTTCCAACAAAATCATCAGAATCATCATCATCTTTAGTATTATCCAGTTCATCATCTTCTTCTGTATCTGTATTATGTTCACTAAATATTTCAATGTCAGTATCACTTTCAATTTCCGAAATGCAATCTTCATCACTTTCAACAGTTTCTAATAAATCTCGCAGCCGTTGCATCTCTAATTCATAGGGACTCATTCTTTTTGCCATAATGCACTAAAAAATCTTTAAAAATATAATTTTAGCTACTTTAAAGTCCCTTGCGAGTAGAAATACTTATTGTTATACTCTAGACTTTAATTTCTGAAATAAATATTCCGTCAGGAAAACACTTACGTGGACAGGCGCGTGGGGTGTGTCATACCCCAGTTCCAATAAATGCCAATAAATCTTTTTCTGAAACACATATGCAGCAGTAAACCGGATCTGAAGGTCATGCACTACTAGAAACTCAGCTACTGAAAGGGGCACAAAATTGCGGTTTCACAAGTTGGGAATATTCCACTATTTTGTAGGGGTGGGGTATAATACACCCCACGCGCCTTCCCGCGGGTTAAAAAAAAAGGTGGTTTAATGGTGATTGGATAACCTTAAGGTAAATTTATCGCTATAGCTTTATATGAGTTATTAGTTGCTTAGATGCAAATGAAATGTAATAGGTAAATGACAGTACCGAAATTAAAGTAATGAGTTAAACACTTCTATGTCGAGCAATTTTTAATTAACAGAAAAAGCTGAAAATTCACAGTACATTAATAAAAACTTCACAAGATAATTTTAAGTTTTTGTAGCGTCAAAATTTTAAACACACAACAAAAATAAAATCTATAAAATTTTAATGAGAATATTATTGTATACAAAACTTATCGGACGGGGGAACCTATAAAATCATGAATTTCGTAAATCGGATTGCGATTCAAAATCATAAAAGAATTTTAAAATCGTTATCGTAAAATGGTTTTATGATTTTTATATGAAAGTAGTTCAGTATCAAATTTATTCAGATAAAAGCTCAGTTCAAAATATTATTATATACAAAATTTTTCTTTTTAGAAGATAATGCTGACTGAAAAAAAGCGTAAGATCATAAATCATAAGATCATAAATGGAAATAATATTTCTAAATCTTAAAAAAAGTTTGAGAATAAATTCATAAAACTACGTTATTTATGGCATATATAAATAATTCACATAAAAGCAATTATTCATTATTTACCTTAGAAAAATTTTCTATTGAAGTGTTTTTTATTTTATTTTATTTATTTATTTTATATCATAATTATTTCTTACTGAGACATGACTTAGTTAAAGCACATGATAATTTTATTTTATGAGATTTTTAACTATGAATGCTAAAATTTTTCATGTCTTGAAATGTGTAAGTAAGAAGAGCTGAAAGGGTCTTAAAAGAGTAAGTAAGCAATGTTGAAGTATCAGTACTTCATTACTTTTAATGCGCAGTGCATTTTCTGAATTATCTTACGACAATACTGCTCCTAAGAAACTGTAGGGTTTGAGAAACTTGCACAACATAGTTCTATTATTATGATATTATGTACTAATTTATTAATAAAAAATAATGAAGTTCATCTTAACTACCACGCGAAATTTCACAGGATAGCTTTAAATGCTAAACTATACTTAGTATCACACATGTAAGCTTTTAATTTAATACTGAGTTTCCTAAAAATTAGTTTTCCGTTGTGCATTAACGAATTGTTCATAAATTTTCGCATTTTGGTTATAAAATGAATATTATTACCGAAGTGTATATTTATAAACGTAAATCTTCATATTCTAATTTTAAAGGAATTCCTGAAGCGTTGTCAGATGAAACAAACGAATTAAATTTTTGGCTATATTTAGGAGTACAACGGAACGAGAATTTGTGATTTTACTGCGGAACTGAATTTTAGAAATATATTTCTTTAAGAATTTTTTTTCCCTTCGAATATGAAAATTTTAGTTCAAGGAAACTGCCCACTAAGAATCGCAAGGAGTTTTGAAATCTCTCAGGAGTTTTGAAAGCAATCGCTCAGGAGTTTTGAAAATTCCGGATGATAGAACAAAGTCATTTATGACATTTAGAATGGCAAGTTTGCGTTTTACGAAATGGCAACGAATTGTGTATTTATGCAACTCTATGTTCTATACTTTATTTTAATTCCATGCATAAAATATCCGTTTCGACATTATGCGAATTCATTTTCGCATTCTTTTCCTAAAGATGACACTGATTAGTTGGAAAATCTGATAGCTTAAAATCTGTTCTCGCTCCTTTTGATGCAGACGAAGAATAACTATATTTTTAATTATACCAAAGAGTATTAAAAAAGAAATAATAATTTTCTATAACAAGTAAAATAAATAACTTTCTATTCTACCACTGCTTTATTCAATACCTATTCAAAAGAATAGTGGTTATTCAGCTGACGATAGAAACAGTAAAATGAAAATGATGAACGGAGATGATTTTTTTTATTAATGAAGTAAGGCACTTTGCTGTTTCTTAAGCTCATGAAGAATACACAATCTGCTGTATTTATTTAGCATTCAGAAGCATCGAAACTCAAAAATATTCATTACTTTAAGTAAAAGAAGCTTTACTCTGCAGAATAGCAACATTCTATTGTCATTTTGCAAACAGGTAAAGAATAAAAAGAAATGATTGATTGAACATGCACAAAAATCATGACTAAATATACACGATACTAATTTAAACGTTTTTATACCTTTTAAAACAAGAATGTTATTTTTCAGCAGCATGTTATCCTTAATTATTTATGCTTCGATAGTGAAAGCCTGGTGATTAAAAATAATGCCATGCCTATCATTAGGCATCATTTTTCTCCGAATGCATTTTAATTAATTAAAACAAGAAATAAGTGATTCACAGAACCGACAAATATAATTTAACACCTAACTAATAGATAAAGATAATCTTTCAGTGTATACGGTATAGCTCATTAGTATTACAGGAATTTTACGGAATTTTTTAAAATGATCCCCTTTGTTTCTGACACTTAGATTTCAGTCGATGTTCCAATAAGACATTTTTGATGTTGATAGAAGTAAGGTTGATGACAAAATAACAACTAAAGTTAATCTGGCAGTGTATAAGGGATAGCGCATTAATATTACAGGAATTTCATGGAATTTTTCAAAATTATTCCCTTTGTTTATGATGCTTAGATTTCAGTCAACGCACCATTAACACATGTTCGATGATGATAGAATTGAGTCGATGATAAAGTGATGGATCCTTTCTTCAAGGTGCTATAGATAAATGATCAGTTTACGTAAATCATGGCTTCTAAAGGTACACTAAAGTAAAAGGCAGCCAGCATCAGATGTGAGCACCGCAGGGGTCTTTGAACACTCCCTCGATGACCGAGTCATTGAACTGTATGACTCGGCAATCAATTTATGATTCTGAGCTTAGGAAACGCTCTTATACAGTGGTGGCCAAAATTGTGGACACTTTTGGAAATTTTTATGTTTTTGAACTTTGTATGCTTATAGAAAATGTTACGTTTCGCAAAATGCAAACTTGTATATATCATTTTAAAGAGAATTTATTACTGAATTCAATACAAAACACAAAATTCATTTATTTGCAATACAAAAAAAGTTATATGTACTTTAATATAAATAAAAAACACAGTTATGAAGTGGTTTGTAATGTCTAGCTTTCCTGGCCAATCACTGTTCTTGTTCTGAGAACCAATCAAATGTTAGTAACTGCCAGTAGAAGCTGACATCATGTTTACACTTGAAACAATTCATTATTTTGCTTTGTTCTGTAGAAGGAGGACCTGTTTCTTATACACTGCAATTACAAGTAGGAATTTTTGTAAAAATTTTTAATATTTAGTCAAGAAGCAATGACATCAAATAAAAGAGTAGATTGGACACCTAGAAAGAGATGTAATATTATTGTGTTACGAGAAAGTGGTCTTTCCTATGCTGAAATTGCAAGACAGGTGGGTGGTTCAGTGACTACATCTGGAGTCCGAAAGTTTTGTTTACGATATCAGGAAACAAATTCAATAAAAAACAAAGAAGGAAAAGGCCGAAAAAGGTGCACCACATCTATTGATGACAGAAGAATAAAAAGACTATGTCTCCAAGATAGAAAAATGTCATCAGCGGCCATCAGAAGTGATCTGAATGATGCTGGTGTTTCTGTCAGTTCAAGAACAATCAGGAGAAGATTAACAGATGTTGGACTGAGAGGTAGAATTCCACGAAAAAAGCCTTATCTTAATTTTCAGCAACGAAAAAAAAGACTACAGTGGGCAAAGGAACACATTAATTGGACAGATGATCAGTGGTCACAAGTTATATGGAGTGATGAAACTAAGATATCGTTATTCGGTAGTGATGGGCGAAAATATGTAAGACGTAGAATAGGAGAAGAGCTACATCCTGACTGCATTCAAGCAACTGTGAAGAACCCAGTTAGTGTTATGATTTGGTCATGCATGTCAGCAGATGGTATTGGTCGCCTTCATGTCATCGATGGGACACTGAATGCCAGAAAATACATTGACACTATTCTAGAACCAAAACTTCTACCTTCCATCAGAGATCTCTTTCCCAACAATGCTTCGTTTATTTTTCAGCAGGATTCTGCTCCTTGCCACACGGCCAAAATATCGAAAGAGTGGTTTCGTACAAAGAGCATTAAATTGTTGTCATGGCCAGGAAACAGTCCTGACCTCAATCCTATCGAAAATTTGTGGCACCGTTTGAAAACTCTTGTCCGAATGAGGCGCCCATCAAATAAAAGGGAACTAATTGAGGCTATAATTGTTTCCTGGCATCATGTAATAACGAAAGAAGAGCTTAAAACACTTGTCAGCTCAATGAAACGTCGATGTGAAGCTGTAATCAAAAATAAAGGGTACCCTACTAAGTACTGATAACTCACTGCAGTCATCACTATCTAATGTATATCGATAACTATTATCGTTTAACTTTTTTTGTATTGCAAATAATCGAATTTTGTGTTTTGTATTGAATTCAATAATAAATTCTCTTTAAAATGATATATACAAGTTTGCATTTTGTGAAACGTAACATTTACTATAAGCATACAAAGTTCAAAAACATAAAAATTTCCAGAAGTGTCCACAATTTTGGCCACCACTGTATATACAGATACCTTACCATACTATACAGAAAACTGATTTTTTTTAGTGAGAATGATGAATGATGTGACAGTACACGTAAATGTTTACTTTTATTTGTTCATAATTATTATGTGAATTACCTGCTTGCAATTACAGTGCTTGTTTTCATACACATTGAATCGGATAGTTTTGCCCTGCAGTAGAGTCGAGGTTGTCTCTTCGTTGGTCAAAGAATTTACATTGATACTTTGGGGTATTATGTGGTACTGCAGCAGTGATTTAACTTGCTGGGGATCGGAATCTATGGAATATGTCATCTCTTGCGGCAAGGAGCTTATGGCATCATCAGTTGGAGCAAAGACTGTGTACACTCCTGAAAAAGGAACAGACTAAGATTTGGACATATTTATAATTAACTCAATAAAACTTTAATAAAAGTAAAAGTACAGCAAAAACAGGTTAATACTTATGATCAAATTTACTGCAGGCTAAAACTATAAAATAGAAGCTTTTACAAAGAGTCAACTATTTTCACTATTAAATTATTCCTAAAACTCTGTTTTTAAGCTTCCTTTTGTGAGTTTCTATTTGATTTATTAATTATATTTCTTCCAGCAGTTTTGCTTTATCGGACTTATATGAACACGCAGATTTGTATAATGTTAACAAATAGATTAGTTGCAGACCTTTCTTGAGTTTACAAGCTGAGTTTGTAAAAAGTATGCTCCAGCTATGCTCCAACTATGCTCCAGCTATGCTTAGTTGCATGCTTAAGCATGCAATTTTGAAAATAAATCTAATTCACAATATATGCTAGCAAACTAAATTAATTCAGGAATGGAAGCCC